>CM036764.1:8080496-8160496 GCA_020796225.1 Arion vulgaris | reverse complement strand
GTCTGGATCTTGTACTGATGAGTTTGTGTTGATCTGGATGTTTCCTCAAGGTTTTGTTGGTCTGACTGTTGTGCTGTAGAATTTATGTGATCTCGATGTAGTATTGTAAAGTTTATATGGATCTTGATGGAATACTGAGGAGTTTATGTTGGTCGGGATGTAGTACTGTGAAGTTTATGTTGGTCGGGATGTAGTACTGTGAAGTTTATGTTGGTCGGGATGTAGTACTGTGGAGGTTGTGTTGGTCGGGATGTAGTACTGTGGAGGTTGTGTTGGTTTGGATGGCGTTCTGAGAAGTTTATGTTGATTTGTATGTAGTATTGAGGAGGTTGTTAATTTGTATGTAGTTCTGATGCCTAGTTATTGGATAGTGTTTAGTAAACTGACGTCATTGCACTACGGGCAGATCCATATGTGATTAGCTTCCTCAACAGACATCGAAGAGTCTGCGTATTGGTTGTTCCCGAGGCTTTTTTTTATCGCACATGCTCCTCACTCTGTCCCTCAGGCATCCAGTTCTAATTGTACAGCAGGCAACTCCAAACTGCTTATATCGCTAGATTGATTCAACATGTATGATAGTGTCTTCATCCAACAGGCAGTCAAGAAGAGCCTAAGAACATCCCTTTATCAATATATAACTCCCAAACAATCGATGTCAGCTCTTTCATTGTCGCAAACACCAGCATGTCCCAGACAGTAGATACACTTGCGCCTCTTGGGGTTAGGAACTTATATAGACTGCATCCACTCATTATGAAACATGCCCGTTTGGACCTTGTGAAGAATAGACTTGGAGTCATATACAACTACGGCCCCAGTAAATGGCATCCCAGAAAGCCAATGAATGGTAGCAGAAACGGCCTCAACCTCCATCCTCATACTAGAAGTAGTTGTCATGTATGCTCCACGTCGCCCTGCAAAACTCCTATTATGCGCATTAGCCTACAAAATTCAGTCTGACTACTCACCACATTGCATCGACCCATCGGTATATATAACACCATCAGCATCCATTGCGTTATCTTCTATCATATGCTTAACTCCGATTGTAGCCTCCATGTTGCCCCAATCTCTACATTGTCATCCAAAGAGTAATGATCATCTTGCTTTAGTTGGTCATGCTATCATCTATTGATATTATCTGCACTTCTGGTAGGGTCTCATCGTGGTCACCTTGCCAATTGTTCTCTCAGCCTGAACCATCCACGACATGCCACGCTTGCTTATCGTGCGCTTAACATCATTAGTGCACTCAAAGTTCATCTATTTATTTGTCAATTTTGATTGCACAGGAAATGTTAAAACCAAATTAAGATATTAATTGGCAAGGTAACATCAGCTTCTAAAGTCTAAATAAAATATGCAACGCCCGAGTGGTTACCGGGCCCACATTTGAAGTGTAAAGAATAGCACCACTGTTACCTGACACGAATGTCGTAACAGACGACTAAGGAGATTTGGCTGAAATCGGATGCACATGTCCTAAACGGGTAGAAGTCTATGCGTTTAGCGGTCTACCAAACCAATGTGCATAGATACACGTTCTTGGCAAAGATCAAACATATCACAAAGAGTGATTAAAATTGGTGTAAAGAACGAACGCAAAGAAGAAGAAGAAGAAAATATGGAACTGAAAGTTATAAGTTTAAAACTGAATTACGAATTTTCAATTCAAATGTTGTATCAATCCTAACATATGCCAGCGAGAGTTGGTAAAGGCCTAATGATATAGAAAGCAAGTTGAATGCTTTTGAAAATAGATGTCTGCAAAAATAATGAATATAAAATGAAACGATTTCAGGAGAAGTGATGAAATCAGAGAATTGTCTGGTCAACCACAGTGACAACTTTTATAAGAAAGAGACGATGGAGATATGTTGGACACACCTTGAGGAGAAATGATCAACAAATATCAAAGCAGGCACTGAAGTGGGATGCAAAGGTTTAAAAAAAGGACGACCTAAGGAGACCATGAAACGAACTTTGCTGAGAGAGGCAAGAAATCGGTCTCAGTTCCATTGAGGAGTGTCAGCGAGTTGCCTAGAATAGAGTGGTATAGAGAAATTGCTTGCAGACCCTATGCAACGCCCAACGGTACGAAAGGAATTATTAACATCATTAGTGTTAGTGTGCAGTGTTTGGGAGATTGCATGACGGGAGCGTAGTGACAGAATGTCAAGCATACATCTCGTCTTCTAATTGGAGTATCTCTAGCAAGGACAATACGCATACCTTCGTTCTGAATACGTTAGAGTCGTGCACCTCCCAGAGGCGTTGACAGGATAATTTTCTAGGCATAATTCAATTAGTTGTGTGCCTCTTTCGTTTCGTTGTCCTATGCTGAAAAGACCTTTTATCTGTTCCTCTTCTTCAGCTGCTTCCTTGCCAACCTTGGCGTTGAAATCGCCCATTACTATCAGGATGTCTTTTTTGCCAACTTTATCTATTGCTCCTGTAAATTGTTAGAATTCGTTGATCTCGTCATCAGGAGCTATGGTTGTTGAGGCGTATGATTGTATTATTGTAATCTTTCTATTTTGTGTCTCTAATATCATCATGATGAGTTGATCGTTGATAGGATTGTAACCAAGTAGTGTTGTGGATATTTTATTTGCCAAAATGAAACCAACTCCAATCTGTCCACTTTTTGCCTTCCCTAAGTATATTACTGTGTCACCTGCTGGGTTAAAAGTGCCCTGGCCATCCCATCTGTACTCGGTTATTCCAAGTATAGGTGTTTTCGCTCTCTCCATCACATTGCAAATCATGTGGAGTTTGCCATGGTAAAGACTCCTTACATTCCATGTTCCTATTCTCAATTTATTTCGTAGTCTAATGGCAGGTAATTTCGCAGTAAGACATTCAGGCTTTTGGTCGTCATCACATTTACTTGTACTTGATCTGCCATCTTTCTCTTCCCCAGTTCGCAGAATTGGTCTTACTGGCCTGTGGGACACGCCATCAGATCTGTGAGTTTTAGTTAATTTCATGTTCTGCATCAAGTTCTTGCAACATACAATCAGTAGTTTGTCATTTGCTTTCTGATTAGTTCTGGTCACTTAACCATGCTGATCTCTGGTGTGCCCTGAGACCGATCCCAGGCTGTTCCAACTCCCACCTTCGAAACCGTTGTTGACATTGTCAATCTTCCGTCTTTTCTGTCTGCAGCCTTGTGAACTGTAGAAGAGAGACTTCCTTCGAGTTTTGCTCTACGTAGTTTCGCTGGCTAGTCGAAGCCGTTGAAGTCCTTAGGGCCAATGAATGAACGGGTCTAGATTCACGCTGCCCTTCTGTCCATCTAACCAGTTCCAACTATACAGTTGACTGTGATCTAGCCTAGTTCAACATATACAGTTGACTGTGATCTAGCCCAGTTCCAACTATACAGTTGACTGTGATCTAGCCTAGTTCCAACTATACAGTTGACTGTGATCTAGCCCAGTTCCTAACGAGACAATGGTCTATTTCCATGGGCTCTATTGGTCTGGGGTGTGGTAGGTGGGTGGGGAGTGATCTAAGCTCAATTGGAATCCATGTTCAAACGCTCCTCTTCAAGTTTATGCGTCACTAGCCTCTCAAAGTCTATCGCGTCACTTAGCCTCTCAAAGTCTATCGCGTCACTTAGCCTCTCAAAGTCTATCGCGTCACTTAGCCTCTCAAAGTTTATCGCGTCACTTAGCCTCTCAAAGTTTCGTCGCATTAAATGCTCATACGTCCGTAATTCTTCTGGAAAAATACCAATTAATTGTCTGGCAGTCTTTCGTTCGACAAATCCTATCCCAGGAAAAGCAATTGTTGCCAAAGACAAAATTAGATATGCAAAGCTCTGGATGGTTTCTTTTTCTGCCCTCCTCAGCTTTTGTAACTTTAGACGACTGAGACCAGTATGTAAACCAATAGCGACTGGTTAGTAATGGGTTTGTGGGATCCCAGATCCAGGCAACTCATCCGCCACCGACGATTAGTTACTTCAGCAATCACACAGTACATTCACTCCTAGCTTTCTGTATCTAGTTAAATAACGAGCGTTTGAGAAAGACACTTCCCCGTGAGTCTTTTTTTTTAGAATGGCTCATTGGTTGTGTTCGTAAAAACGCTCGTATTGCTAGGCTAGGCGATTGGTGTCGAAAAGACTAGAGTAAGTGGTTCGAGTCCCGTATTTGACTATTTGTTTTTTCGGAAGCTCTTACTACCTGTAACCTGTTTATTTGTTGATCATAGCTTTATACAGTAAGGTGTAAAAGTAATCAGTGGATAATGTTAAACATGTTTGTTTGTTGATACGCATTTTGTTTAACAAAGACCGATAACAGAAACTGAAGGTTAAACGAGTGACTGTAAATCGACTTTATACTTTATATATATATATATATATATATTTATATATACTATTACATACGCAAAGACAAATTAATGATTAAATAAGATAATAAACATCACTAGACGATCCGACTGTAGGTCTTTATCAAGATATCAAATACATTTACATAATAATAATTAGACTAAAACAGTGGGTCAAACGCGCAGTAAGAGAGGCAATGTCGCGCCAGATTTAGTGAGTTAACACTAAGCAAGAACCTACCACATCTCCACGTGATGACCCTGAAAACAGACCGAGAATCCTGTCTGACTTAACAGGTAGTGGTCGATGGAGAGCTACTGTGGTATAAATAGTAGTTCAGACGTAGTTGCGTTTTATGGGATGTGCTCGACCAACACAGACGAGCATAATCCCATAGTGATTATTTATGCAGGTCTCTCCCGGTCGATCGGAAATGCTAAATTGTTAAATACGAATCGTAAAACTGACAAGGTAGAAGTCGTTCGGAGGCTCGTCCCCTCGAAACAATGGTCGCACACATCTGCCAGCCCTTTGCAAGAACTGTCGGAAAAGAGGCAACATGTCGCGACGACACAAGGGAAGATTGCAATAAACTAGTATCAGAGGCCAAGCGCAGATACATTTATTGGATAAGGTTTGCCGAGCGCAAATATTAACATTGCGTTCTAGTGCCTAACGAAACTCCCCTTCCTGGGACAACCGGGCAAGGTACTTCTGCACAAGCAACTAACATCCCGGAAGAACTGGGGTGGGGGATGTTGACGATCGCAAAATTTCAGTTGTATTGCTAGCGCCGAATGAAACGACCCTCTAAAATATATGTGCAGCTCCAGTCCAGTTTTCCCTCAAGTTCACCTCAACGGTAGCCATGAAGATAGACATGGCACAGAATCACCGGTCTGTTTGAGACACTATCGAGCCCCTTTGAAAAGCAGAGACGTACTGTTAACAGCCCTATAAGATAAGTTGAAGGTCAGGATAATCAACCGAGTAAGGTCAGAGTAGGCCTCATCTGTGGTTATCGTCACTAAGAGAGATGGAACACACGGTTTTGACTATAGGGCATTAAACAAAATCACTAAGAACATTCCGTATCCACTCCCTATAATTGATAATATATTGGGTACTCTAAATAAATCAAGTTAAACCATACCAAAGCTGTGCTATCATGGCTCTCATAAATAATCACATTTCAAATTCTGAAACACCACATGTCACGATAGATGGGCATACACTCACTCGAACAGCATCTATGAGTTATTTGGTTGTAAAATGTGATCACAGTCTATGCTTTATGGACCATATCGACCAAGTTAATGCCAAGGCTTGCAATGTGCTATCGCATGAGAATCATGGCGGCTGCTAACATTGAAAAACGCCTTCTTGTAGTCCTGTAATAATGCATTGTTCTGTCAAGTATATAATATTCATGAGCTCTCCTAACAATTAGTCTTACGTGAACAGTGAGACTTGAAATAATTCAGAATGAGGCTATGCGCATCATTCTAGGATGCACCAAAGATAGTCCAGTAGTGTCAAGGACATTCCTTCTTGTCCTCCCAGTATGCTAACAGATTGAAACTTAGGGTTCGATCATATATAAAAAAACAACTCAAACAATGAACATCCTCTCCATGAAGAACTTATTACGGAAAAAGGGTGTAGACCCAAGAGGCAGACCATGGCCAAATCATGTGGAAGATAGTCTTAGGAAAATATGTGATTATTCCGGAAATGAAAAAAGAGAGGAATAGATTACTGTGCCACCTTAATTTCAGAATGCTTTCACAGTGAGTACATCTAACTGCGAACAAAATAATTCATCCCTGTTTAACGCGGATGTTGAGGTCCTCTTAAAGGACACCATCAACGATACATATGTGGTTATTTACACTGATGGTTCAGTCATTCCTAACAACTTGTGCGTGGGCTTTTCCAGCATCTCAGGAGGAAAATAATAAGAGAGCCAGTGAGACCTACGCAACAACCACACGTAGTTTGGCAATGGGGTTTGCTTAAAGGACATTCTTCACGCATTGAGAGATCTTTCCGAACAGAGGCGTTTCAGGCTGTGAATCCACTCGTTGACCAGATTAAGAGAGCGGGTGTCAATATTGGTGCAGTCCGAAAAGAACGACATACTAAATATGCAAGGAGATTGATTAATCAACATCGAACTGGCGTGTTGTACCACTGGACGCTGTTGGATTTGCTGAGGTGGAGATAGGAGCACCTATGGACATGTTGGAAGTGTTATTATGAAAGTCATCATATATCTGATAACTGATTATAACTTTGACTTAGTATGAAGAAATGTTAGAAGATGTTATTCTTTATTTAAATATTTAGTTTTAGATAATATTGAAGTTATGTGTTAATGATTTATCTTAGTAAATTGTTGTATGAGTTTGAATGTCCCTACAGGAGGTCAAATTTGTGGTAACGATTATTGGCCTTTCTTTAATATTCTGTTCAGTCGTTCTGTCAGATGACTTTGTTATTTTTTAGTTCGTTACTTTTTGTCCTCGTATTTTCATTTTCTCTTTTTTTTTTATTTGCACCTAAATGCCAACAACACCTCACGGTTAAACTGTTATAAACAACACACGTTTCCTATAGTTCATACTTACTGGTTGTTATCTAACGATAAACATTATTTCTGAAAAAAGATCAGATTCTAGTCACGTGTATACATTATGTAAACTCGAAATCCAATGTATAATCATCTGTAGATATTTCTTCTTGACATTCTCTCTTTCAACATCTGTAGATATTTCTTCTTTGACATTCTCTCTTTCAACATCTGTAGATATTTCTTCTTTGACATTCTCTCTTTCAACATCTGTAGATATTTCTTCTTGACATTCTCTCTTTCAACATATGTAGATATTTCTTCTTGACATTCTCTCTTTCAACATCTGTAGATATTTCTTCTTGACATTCTCATCTTTCAACATCTGTAGATATTTCTTCTTGACATTCTCTGTTTCAACATCTGTAGATATTTCTTCTTGACATTCTCATCTTTCCACATCTGTAGATATTTCTTCTTGACATTCTCATCTTTCAACATCTGTAGATATTTCTTCTTGACATTCTCATCTTCAACATCTGTAGATATTTCTTCTTGACATTCACTGTTTCAACATCTGAAGATATTTCTTCTTGACATTCTCTGTTTCAACATCTGAAGATATTTCTTCTTGACATTCTCTGTTTCAACATTGTTGATATTCCTTGACATTCTCTGTTTCAACATTGGAGATATTTCTTCTTGACATTCTCTCTTTCAACATCTGAAGATATTTTCTGACATTCTCCTTTCAACATTGGTGTATTCCTGACATTCTCTGTTTCAACATTGGTGATATTCCTTGAAATTCTCTGTTTCAACATTGGGGATATTTCTTCTGACATTCTCTGTTTCAACATTGTGATATTTCTTCTTGACATTCTCTGTTTCAACATTGTGATATTTCTTCTTGACATTCTCTGTTTCAACATTGGGGATATTTCTTCTTGACATTCTCTCTTTCAACATCTGTAGATATTTCTTCTTGACATTCTCTCTTTCAAAACGTAGATATTTCTTCTTTGATATTCTCTCTTTCAACATCTGTAGATATTTCTTCTTTGACATTCTCTCTTTCAACATCTGTAGATATTTCTTCTTGACATTCTCTCTTTCAACATCTGTAGATATTTCTTCTTGACATTCTCCCTTTCAACATCTGTAGATATTTATTCTTGACATTCTCATCTTTCAACATATGTAGATATTTCTTCTTGACATTCTCTGTTTCAACATCTGTAGATATTTCTTCTTGACATTCTCATATTTCCACATCTGTAGATATTTCTTCATGACATTCTCATCTTTCAACATCTGTATATATTTCTTCTTGACATTCTCATCTTCAACATCTGTAGATATTTCTTCTTGACATTCTCTGTTTCAACATCTGAAGATATTTCTTCTTGACATTCTCTGTTTCAACATTGTTGATATTCCTTGACATTCTCTGTTTCAACATTGGTGATATTTCTTCTTGACATTCTCTCTTTCAACATCTGAAGATATTTCTTCTTGACATTCTCTCTTTCAACATTGGTGATATTCCTTGACATTCTCTGTTTCAACATTGGTGATATTCCTTGAAATTCTCTGTTTCAACATTGGTGATATTTCTTCTTGACATTCTCTGTTTCAACATTGGTGATATTCTTCTGACATTCTCTGTTCAACATTGTGATATTTTCTGACATTCTCTGTTTCAACATTGGTGATATTTCTTCTTGACATTCTCTGTTTCAACATTGGTGATATTCCTTGACATTCTCTGTTTCAACATTGGAGATATTTCTTCTTGACATTCTCTCTTTCAACATCTGAAGATATTTCTTCTTTACATTCTCTTTTCAACATTGGTGATATTCCTTGACATTCTCTGTTTCAACATTGGTGATATTCCTTGACATTCTCTCTTTCAACATTGGTGATATTCCTTGACATTATCTCTTTCAACATTGGTGATATTCCTTGACATTCTCATCTTCAACTGAGGTGATAAGTGAAAAATCGTCTAAACTTAGAGAATTGCAATGAAGACACAATATTGATGGTTAAAAGAAAGATAGAAGGTTTCTATTTGTGAATGGTGTGAAAAAATATATACTTTCCTGTGAAATATTGTTAGCGATGTTATTTATTACGATATCCACACACATACACACACACACACACACGCGCGCGCACACACATATATATGTATATATATACTCTATATAAATTATATAAACAGTATTGCTAATCTACGTGTAGTAAAGAAATTGCTATGTAACTATAATGGTAACATAGCCAACTACTTCATGTTAACGTAACATTAATCTATACATTCAAACAAGCTGCATACTTTAATGTATTGATGACAATTGTGGCATATCCTCCACATGACGTCACCTTCAACTACATTATACGAGTCGTTGATTGTCTATGCACCATTTATACGTTCAGTCGTTTGTCATTTCTTTATGAACGGTATGGTCTATTTTTATGATTTGAAATATCCACGGGATTAATTTGTTTTTCACATTACCTGCCGCTGTATTTGAAAAGTTACACTAGTGTTGTAATCGAGCTGACTACAGTTTTATCTACAGACGTCCACACTTTAAAGGCATAACTAATTAATATAAAAAGCTGGGATGTCATCATTCATCAATGTAGACAATATCTTGCATGTACCACGATTATTGTTGGTGTACTCTGTATCATTTCATTTCCTCGATAGCAGCAACTTCATCTTCCTTATCTCTGAGTACACACAAGAATAACATAAGCAAAAATGCTAGCAATGGAAGAGGAAAAATCCATTTAACTGCAGTTCCTGAAGCTGGGCAAAGACAGTAAATATATATATATATATATATATATATATATATATATATATATATATATTTGTATCCTGCTTGATAATAATCAGTGCATTTACTTTATTTTATTGAAATTATGTTAACATGAGACGATGCAAGAAGATTATAATATATATATAATATGACGTAGATAACTGAGAGGGAAATTGCGTTAAAGGCAAGTGACATGGCTGGGTCAGATTAAGTGATTGTACACTGACCAAGTTCATTATCTCCACGTGTTGGTCCCATGGCTGGGTCAGATTAAGTGATTGTACACTGACCAAGTTCATCATCTCCACGTGTTGAAGGCAAGTGACATTGCTGGGTCAGATTAAGTGATTGTACACTGACCAAGTTCATCATCTCCACGTGTTGGTCCCATGGCTGGGTCAGATTAAGTGATTGTACACTGACCAAGTTCATCATCTCCACGTGTTGGTATGGTGGTCAGATTAAGTGATTGAACATGACCAAGTTATCATTCCACGTGTTGAAGGCAATGACATGGCTGGGTCAGATTAAGTGATTGTACCCGACCAAGTTCATCATATCCCCGTGTTGGACATGGCTGGGTCAGATTAAGTGATTGTACACTTACCAAGTTCATCATCTCCACGTGTTGGTCCCATGGCTGGGTCAGATTAAGTGATTGTACACTGACCAAGTTCATCATCTCCACGTGTTGGTCCCATGGCTGGGTCAGATTAAGTGATTGTACACTGACCAATTCATCATCTCCACGTGTTGGTCCCATGGCTGGGTCAGATTAAGTGACTGTACACTGACCAAGTTCATCATCTCCACGTGTTGGTCCCATGGCTGGGTCAGATTAAGTGATTGTACACTGACCAAGTTCATCACTCTACGTGTTGGTCCCATGGCTGGGTCAGATTAAGTGATTGTACACTGTCCAAGTTCATCATCTCCACGTGTTGGTTCAATGGCTGGGTCAGATTAAGTGATTGTACACTGACCAAGTTCATCATCTCCACGTGTTGGTCTTATACTTCGATCACTGTACAAAATGGGTAGGGATCGATGGATGAGTGCGCTTTTTCATGTGATCAAGTAGTACAGTAATCGCCGCCAGCAATGATATATGATATGTTTACACTACAGATAAACACAATATCAGTTGTGATGTATCTACGCTAGTCTTCTGGTCGACATCTAGAGATTGGTAAACGGCGCATAAGCCGCTCAAGCGACCGATATACTGGTTACATAAATCGTACCTATAACTCGTATGTAGTTATAAAATCATGTCACCCAGATCCAAGCTGTCATCCATAGTTATAATTATGTTTGACTTTATTACGTATACTGTGTCGGTATTAGTTATCTTGATAAGGGCCTATGGTTGAAACGTGGAGTACCGTTTATTTTCATATTTCATCAGTATTTGTTTCATTATGTATGCAATACTGTATATGCCTATCTGTGTTTAATCTAGTATACATCAACTAACGAGGCACAGTATGATGTGAAAGGCATTTGGTATTAGCAGCTGCGAGATCAAAATTAACAAGACTCAAAACATGACATGTCATTAGTAATGGAGGGCTGTAATGCCTAGATTGGTAGTGACAAGGTAGGAGTAGTTAGAGAGTTATAGGATTACAATGGAGTTAAACACTGGATTAGAACAGAGTAAGAATGATATATATATATATATATATATATATATATATATATATATATATATATACATATATTTAATAAAAATTAGTAACAAAACAAAATGTACATATACGAGTATATAAATAAAAGAATTAAAAAAGTACATATATATCATTTTAGAAAATAACAGAACAAAATGTACATACATACATTCTATGAGCCATCACCTATATATGTCCTAAGAATAGCCAATGCTGATGCTCGTCCATCACGGGTGATGAAGATCACACAGTTTTCATCCTTCTTCTTCACCGATATCTGGACATGCGCTTAATTTACTATGTACCACAAACTGGGCAGTCAGCTTCAGATCTGTCAGGTTTCCCAAAAGCTTAGTTTACAGGTCGATTGGGTGTGGCCACATGGTGCTTCTTAGCTCACACAGGAGAGGACAGTCTTGCAGGATATGCTCTGGTGTCTATTCCGCCTGCTGACACTGGCAGAGAGCTGTTTGACTTATTCCTAGTCTGTATAAGTGTTTGTTGAGTCTGCAAAGTCCTGTGCGTAGTCGAAATATACTGACCTGGTCTGTTCTGCTTAGGTCTTTGAGGAAGTCTTTTGCATAATCATATCTAGTGTTTGTCTTCCAGTCTACTGCAGATTTTCTCTCTATGAGGGTTTTAACCTCTTGAAAAGACAAGGGTTGTTAAATTTGCTCATTGGCACTGCCCTCCTTAGATAAGACATCGGGACTCTCATTGCCTGCAATGTGACAGTGAGATCGAGTCCACTGCAAGTGAAATTCTGCCTTTTCTGAAAGCTGAGCAAGTTCTCTTGTTAGGTTTTGTACTGTGCTGTCAGCGGACTTAGCCTCCAGGGCTTGTATAGCTGACAGTGATTTTTCATCCAAGGGAATGTAGTTGCGTTATGTTTGTCTGTGTGTGCGTAGATGACTAGCGATCTCGATGTGAGCTTGAAATGTTCTTGTACAGTGTGAGCAAGGTATATTTGCACTTGTGGGGGAAGGTTTACTGCCTTTCTATTTTAACGTTTTGTTCCATCCGTGCTGTTCTACCTGTCTCGCAGGCAGAAGAACCGTGTCGAAGAAATGTGCTCCAGGCTGATCTGTCTTGATCAACATTCGCCTAGTTGTCGACATCTATGTCTAAGAATTTCGTCGAGTTCTTGATTGTGTCTTTGAATCGCTGGGAGCACAACAGCTCTATACACCTTCAGTTTTGTGACTTGGCCAATACCAAATATGTGCGAGACGTGTCTATATAGTCTGTCAAATGTGCTGCAAGCTTTAGAGATTGTGGTAATTATGTCATCGTCTATGGTGGCATTTTGGGACAATGTGCTTCCAAGAGAAGTCCACTACTTTCAGTTTCATGAGGTTTGTTGTCATATTTGGTTCGGCATATACTTTACCAGGAGCTGGCTGGCACATGACTTCAGATTTCTCTGTATTGATGGTAAGCTCAAAATTGGATCATGCGTGGGAGAATCGTCAAAGAATAGATAATATATATATCGAAATCATACTACCAAATTGCTTACAGCCTTCCACCTTACACACAACACATGCATTTCTAATATGTCTACATGACTAATTACAAAAACGTGTACACAATCACACACTCGTACATACAGATTAACATATCGAAAACATGCTTGAAACTAAACGCGACTAAATGTTTGCTAAAATGGACAACAATCACAAAACAATACATTAAAATGCGAGTGATGATTATCCTTATTTAATAAATACACTGTATGGCTTTGTTCCTACAAATAGTTACACCCATTGTTAGGAGTAGGGTGTAATACATCTTTAACTACTATCACTAAGGATGGTGTAAATTGTTCTTGCAGTTAACGCTTCCAAAATGATATTCGATTTAACCCTACCCTACTACTTCCGTATACTATGGACAGAGAGACGAATACACATATCTATGTAGCAAGAACTCACAAATATAAACAAGAAACTGCTACATGCTAAAGATAAGAATTACAAAACTGAATAATTTTGAACATACAAAAAGAGGAAGATGGAGGCATTCCTGCAAAGAGGGGAAGTGTAATCCACGAAGAAAAAAATGAAATTAGGATGTACATGATTACTTGGGTAGACAAGATGACTGCTGCGGAAGTTGGAGGTCTGACACAGGAGAGAGAAAAAGGTGTCGAAGAACTGTTAGAGCGGCAACGTTCTGCTCAGAAGAAGCTAATTCGTGATGCCATGGTTATGATAGTGAATATATATATATATATAAGGCATACAAGCAAGGACTCCTGCAAGTAGATCTCAAATGTGTACATGAGCCCAAAATGTGGTTGTCACGGTCGAATTACAAAACAAACAATTGGAAACAGTACGCGGCACTGAGTATGCGTGAAAACAAACACATGCAATCCGTGACAAGGAAATTCTCACAAGCAATCCTGAAAGCGGTACGGAAAACCATTCCTAGAGGTGCACGGAAGGATTACAAGCCATACTGGACAGCAGAGGTTCAGAAGCTTGAAAACAACCTTGAGTTGGCAAGGAGTGGGGCAGAAGAGGCACAGACAGTAACGACCAATACAGCTTACAAGCGGCAGAGGCTAAGTATAAACGAGAGGTCAAACGATCAGCACGACAAAGTTGGGTAGATAAAAACTGAATCACTGAATGTTCGACAAAGTTGGGTAGATAAGACTGAATCACTGAATCTTCGACAAAGTTGGGTACATAAAGACTGAATCACTGAATCTTCGACAAAGTTGGGTAGATAAAGACTGAATCACTGAATCTTCGACAGAGTTGGGTAGATAAAACTGAATCACTGAATCATGATATGAACGGGAATAAATTGTGGAAGCTAACACAGAAGCGTTGAGTGAAGAAAACACCAGTCGACCCCCAATAGTCCTGTAACAAGATACAAAGATGTGCTCGGGAAGGAAAGCCGCAAACACTCTAATGCAAAAATATGCCGAAGTCAGCAGAGTAAGCATAATAAACAAAGCAAAAAGCGATGAGACAAAGAGAAATGCTAGAGCCATCCAAGGCGAGTCAAAAAAGCCGATTGTCACCTAACGGATACATTCACCAAAAACGAGCTGGAAGAGGCATTATGGGAGTTCAAGCTCAGAAAATCGCCGGGAAAGGATGGGATCACATATGAGATGTTTAAAAACTTGGGGACTATAGCAAAGACAGATCTACTGGCCGACCTAAATATGTTGTGGAGAACAGGAATAGTATCACGAGAATGGAAGGAAGCGATCATGGTCCCATCCTAAAACCAGGCAAAAATAAACTCGACTCGGCGAGTTACAGACCAATAAGCCTCCTAAGCTGAACGGGCAAACTCATGAAACGCATGATGAACACACGGCTATCATGACACTTGGAAAGCAAAGGGCTTCTCATCTCACAACAGGGAGGCTTTCGGAAGCACCGATCTACAGAAGACCAAGTAACATATAATGCCCAGGAAATCAAGGATGGTTTCCAAGAAAAGAAACAGATACTGGCAGTTTTGGTAGATATGGAGAAGGCGTTTGACACAGTCTGAAAGAGGGGTTAAAATTGAAACTCCTCACCCTCGGTACAAAGGGAAGAATATACAAAATGCTTGATATATATCTAGAGAACAGAACAGCAAGGATTCAGGTTCAGGGGTACACAAGTATGAAGGCCACACTAGAACAAGGAGTCCCCCAAGGAGGAGTGCTCTCACCAACTCTCTTTCTAATCTTTGTCAATGACATAGCAACATGCCTACCACAGCGAGTACACTCTGGCATGTATGCCGACAACCTGGGAATATGGGCGAGAGAAGAGACATTGCCCATAGCAACACATCGACTGCAGGATACGATAAATAACTTGGAAGTCTGGTAAAAAAAAGTGGAATATGAACATAAATGCTTCAAAAACAACCTACACTGTGTTCTCACAGAACAACCAGAATCACAAAATTAAGCTTAAAGTCAATGGGCAGGATCTTTCAGAAAGCAAGACACTAACGTACCTGGGAGTCACACTCAATCGAAAGCTGACTTGGTGCCCCCAAATCGAAAATGCCATGGGAGAGACAAGACACAGGCTCACGATAATGAGTAAACTCGCAGGCTCCACGTAGGGAGCAAACACAAGAGTCCTCAAAACACTCTATTCTGGAAGAGTGCGACCGGTCCTTTAGTACGGCACTGCAGCGTGGAGTAGTGCATCCAACAAGCAGTTCGCCAAAATAAGCAATAGCCAAAATCAAGAACTACGCATTATCACAGGAGCCATGAAGTCCACGCTCATCAAGGCGATGGAAACAATCACAGGAAACCAACCAATGGTAGGTCGAAGGGACAGAAAAGTCATGGTATTGGCCGAAAAACTTAAATGGCTCGATTTCCACCCTATGTACGAAAGAATGAACGGATTCGGAAAAGGCAGGATACAGAGGACCAGCTTCGCAAAAAAACGCCAAAGCACTGACCGTAGACCACCCGGTCCTAGCAAACTGCAAAATCAAATCAATCCAGACAACAGATAAGTGCCCGCCGTGGAAAACCAAAATGCCTGAACTAAGGAAATCAATCCCAGGCATACTGAAAAAGGGCAGCAAGAAAACTTCGAAAGAAGAACGGCCACCGAAAAATACATATCTACCGAATACCCTGAAAATAAGTGGACTCATGTGTACACTGACGATTCGGGAAGGAAGGCCATCAGCGATGGCGAAGGAGGAATAGTGCTTAAACTCCCAAAGAAAGTGACAGTCACAAGACCGATTGCCACAGGCAAATACTCAAATAATTACCCGGCAGAGGCAGAGGCAATAAGAAAAGCAGCCGAAATGATCCTAGAGAGAAGAGGCACCTCTCGTAATAAAGTCGTGATATTCACCGATGCGCTATCGGTCATCACGGCACTCAAAAACGTAGGCAGAACAGAGCTAAATGAGCTCAAAGCGAGCCTTGAAGCATTAGTGTGCACACTCAAACGCACCGTCATTCCGTAGATCCCATCACACTGCAAGATAAGCGGAAACGAATATGCATAAAAGTTAGCTAAAGAAGGCGTTCGACTACCTCAGACTGATCTCGAGATCAGTTATGAGTAAGCCAGAACAACCATCGGCTGGCACTATAGAGACAAATGGACAAATGACCATCGTCAATACAACAACAGCGACGGGTACTACTGTCTGTCTCGTAGCGAACAAGTTGCCATACTCCGCCTCCGTAACGGCCACAACAAGATCCGCGCCCACATGTTTAATGAATTTAAAATTGGCACAACTAGCCTGTACCCCTGCAAAAAGGCGGACATGACGGCAGAACTTGTACTGGAAGATTATCAACTGATAGTAGGTATAAGAAAAGAAACATGACCCTATAACACAGAGCTTCGCGAGAAGCTGTACGGAGGAACGGAGTCCCTTAAAAACATGGTAAAATTAATGATAACAATTGGTTCATCAGTCTAGGCCAGGATCTGAGAGAGAGAGAGAGAGAGAGAGATGACACGATCCTACTTGGATAACTGTGTCAATTCTAGAGCTAATACATGCTTACCAATCTCCGACCGTCGTGGAAAGAGCGCTTTTATTAGTTCAAAACCATTCGCCGTTACCCTTCGCGGGATGAGGCGTCCCATCTGTTTGACTCTGAATAACTTTTGTGCTGATCGCATGGCCTCATGTGCCGGCGACGCATCATTCAAATGTCTGCCCTATCAAATGTCGATGGTACGTGACATGCCTACCATGTTTGTAACGGGTAACGGGGAATCAGGGTTCGATTCCGGAGAGGGAGCATGAGAAAAGGCTACCACATCCAAGGACGGCAGCAGGCGTGCAACTTACCCACGGGGAGGTAGTGACGAAAAAAAAAATACGGGACTATTTCGAGGCCCCGTAATTGGAATGAATACACTTTAAACCCTTTAACGATGATCTATTGGAGAGCAAGTCGGATGCCATCAGCCGCAGTAATTCCAGCTCCAATAGCGTATATTAACAATGTTGCAGTTAAAAAGCTCGTAGTTGGATCTCAGGCGCAGGAGGGCGGTCCAGCTCGAGTCGGTTCACTGCCCGTTGTCTCCTGCCCTACCGTCTGCCGGCTCTCTCCCGTGGGTGCTCTTCACTGAGCGTCCAGGGTGGCCGGCGCGTTTACTTTGAAAAAATTAGTGTTCAAAGCAGGCCTCAGCTGCATGAATATTGGTGTATGGAATAATGAAATAGGACCTCGGTTCTATTTTGTTGGTTTTTGGAACTGGAGGTAATGATTAACAGGGACAAACGGGGCATTCGTATTGCGGCGTTAGAGGTGAATTTTTATTGCTGCAAGACGAGCTACTGCTAAAGGATTTGTCAAAAGTGTTTTCACTAATCAAAAACGAAAGTCAGAGGCGCGAAGACGATCAGATACCGTCGGGGGTCAAAGGAGCATGAAGGCAACATGTGCCATGGTTAGCGAAGGGGAGGCGCTAATCGAGACTCTCCACCCCACATCCGAGTGGTTAACCTGGAAACAGACTGCGGTTCCGGTCTGGCTAGGGTGGGGGGCGGGCAGGGATCGTGAAGAACTACAGGTAGTGGTAGTAGTGCAACCGCAGAAAAGAAATGCAGGGCCTAAAATCCTGAACAAACACCATCTCCTGGCCGATGTCCGCTAAAATATGCCCAAGTTATAAAAAAGTAAGAAACAGCTGCGTACGAACGTCCGCGAACAAAACAGAGATAGTAGTGCAATCACGGAAAAGCAATGCAGGTGCCGAAAATCCCTGATCAACGCACACATCTCCTGGCCGAAGTCCGCTAAAATATACGCAAGTTCAAAAAGAATTACTAAAAAGCAGCGTACGAGCGTTCGAGAACCAAAAAAAAATAACTCGGCCGGAGTAAATGACCGAATGTAAGGGATGAGAGGTGCATCCCAAAGCCGAGGCATGAGGTGAAACTCGCTACCATGTGCACGCGTCAAGCTGAGTGTCGGAGCATTCCAAGGCACGGTAACTAAAACGGCAGAGGTGTAAACACGTTGGTCGTATCAGCTACCCGACATATGGGAAAGGCTGCATGCAAAGGGTTGAAACATAAATCAGCACCCACACGAAGCGAAACTCGGAACACTATGCACGAGTCGAGCTCAGTGTGGAGTAGTCCGAGACACGGTACATGTAACGGCAGATGTGAGAACATACTGGTCGTATCAGCTTCCCGGAAGATCGAGCAGGCTGCATGCGAAGGGATGAGAGGTGCATTCCGAACGGAGAGGAGAGCCCACACGAGCGAAACTCGGAGCCCTGAGCGCAAGTAGAGCAGCGTGTCGGGGCACTCCCGATGCATGGTAAATGTAGTGCATAAGGTGACGACGGCACAAGGGAAGATGTTGATAAAACTCCGTATATGAAGCCAAGCGCGGATTAAGATTCTGGGTAAAGTTAGCCGAGCATAAACCCCGAAGTTACGTTCTAGCGACTTACGAAACTTCACTACCTGAGACAGCCGGGTAAGGTTCGATTGTTCACGCAGTTAACATCCCCGGAACAATCAGGGCGGCTGATGATCGGCGAGTGATAACAGTTGCGCTAAAAGCGCCGAATGAAACGATCCATACATTACGATGTGCGGGACCCTAGACAAGGGTTTACCGGATAAAAGAAAATTACAGAGCGAAAGCAAATTGCCTAGTGCCGACCCGAGCACCCATTAAGCGTCCCGGACACAAAACTATATTCTCCTCGCAGGGAGCCACTGATGTCTTGTAGTTTTGGTTGGGGACAATCAAAGCCTAGCGGAGTAAACCGTACACCAAACTGGATGGTAGGCAAACCAAGCAATCTATTAACAAAACTGGTATAGCTGAACAGATGACGCTCATCAGCCCAGGAGAGCAGTCTACTGGTCGCTGTTCTGAAAGAAAATAACAACCCCTGCCCTTTTGAGTTTTGCTGGGAACAGAAAAAGGCTAACAGAGAGCGAACTCAGTAAACGCTGGTTGAAATCGACACACGGCCAAAGATAAGCACCTGAGCTCCAAAGGTACTGAAAGTTGTGACGTTGCATACTCATGCTAAGGCTGCATGTACCAAATTTTAACATGAATATATATTTGTAATTTTCTTGTGTTTGTATTTGTGGCTTTCTGATTGACTTAATCATCCTTTCTTTAGTGGAGGTAACTGGCAATCCGGTTGCTCTCCTCGCACCTTCCTGGCCAATCGATCTGCCGTTTCATTTCCCGTAATTTACAGTGAGAAGGTATCCACTACAAGACACCCTGGGTGATTGGGCAGTTTAGACAGTAGGGTCTGTAGACCTGGCAATTTTCTGGACTGGAGTGCTTGAAGTGCTGATTTTGCTTCAGTCAAAAATACAACAGGTTGAGAATAGAGTATGGTATTGAACAGTTTCTCAGTTGCCACCGTGATTGCCTAACTTTCTGCATCATAGTTGTGACATAATTTCCCCGTTGGTACTTTAATCCATCTCTAGGCTGATGGGTAATATAGTACACTCCTGCTCCTCCATTCTTCACTTTATTTTCTGCTGACCCATCCGTGTATAACCGGACCAAGAGATCATGTGGGTTTTCTCATCAAGAAACTGAGAGTGATTGTCTTGCTTTTATGTTTCTGCTCATCCTTTTCGAGTTTTCTTTTAACTTCTGTCGAATTCTTCTAACTGTCTTGGGACATTCTTCTGTCTCGCCACATTCTTTTAACTGTCTCGCCACATTCTTCTGTCTTGCTTCTTTCTTCTGTCCTGTCACACTTTTTCTAACTGTTTTACCAGATTCTCTGTCTTGTCACACTCCCTTTTAACTGTCTTGTCACATTCTTCTAACTGTCTTGTCACATTCTTCTAACTGTCTTGTCATATTCTTCTAACTGTCTTGTCATATTCTTCTAACTGTCTTGTCACATTCTTCTAACTGTCTTGTCATTCTTTAACTGTCTTGTCATATTCTTTAACTGTCTTGTACATTCTTCTAACTGTCTTGTCTATTTTCTAACTGTCTTGTATATTCTTCTGTCTTGTCCATTCTTCTAACTGTCTTGTCATTCTTCTAACTCTCTTGTCACATTCTTCTAACTGTCTGGTCATATTCTTCTAACTGTCTTGTCATATTCTTCTAACTGTCTTGTCACATTCTTCTAACTGTCTTGTCACATTCTTTTTAACTGTCTTGTCACATTCTTCTAACATTCTTGTCACATTCTTCTAACTATCTTGTCATATTCTTCTAACTGTCTTGTCATATTCTTTTTAACTGTCTTGTCATATTCTTCTAACTGTCTTGTCACAGTTCGTCTTTGTTACATCTAGGTCTTTCCCTCCCCACATAGAAAAACGGACTTCATCCACTAGCAGTCGGCAGAATGGCTAATTTTTCATCCTTTATCCACTAGCAGTTGGCAGATATGCTAATGTATTCTATCCTTTATCCACTAGCAGTCGGCAGATATGGCTAATCATCTCTATCCTCATCTACTAGCAGTCCAGATATGGCTAATGTATCTCATCCCTTTATCTACTAGCAGTCGGCAGATATGGCATGACTTCTATCCTTCATCCACTAGCAGTCGTTAGATATGGCTAATGTATCTCTATCCTTCATCCACTGGCAGTCGGCAGATATGGCTAATGTATCTCTATCCTTCATCCACTAGCAGTCGGGATATGGCTAAACCCTCTCATCTTTATCCACTAGCAGTCGGTGGGTATGGCTAATGTATCTCATCCTTCATCCACTAGCAGTCGGCAGATATGGCTACTGTATCTCTATCCTTCATCCACTAGCAGTCGGCAGATATGGCTAATGTATCTCATCCTTCATCCACTAGCATTCGGCAGATATGGCTAATGTATCTCATCCTTTATCTACCAGCAGTCAGCAGATATGGCTAATGTATCTCTATCCTTCATCCACTAGCAGTCGGCAGATATGGCTAAGTATATCTATCCTTCATCCACTAGCAGTCGGCATATATGGCTAATGTATTCTATCCCTTTATCTACTGGCAGTCGGCAGATATGGCTAATGTATCTCATCCTTCATCCACTAGCAGTCGGGAGATATGGCTAATGTATCTCTATCCTTCATCCACTAGCAGTCGGCAGATATGGCTAATGTATCTCTATCCTTCATCCACTAGCAGTCGGCAGATATGGCTAATGTATTTTCTATCCTTCATCCACTAGCAATCGGGAGATATGGCTAATGTATCTCATCCGCATCCACTAGCAGTCGGCAGATATCGCTAATGTATCTCATCCTTCATCCACTATCATTCGGCAGATATGGCTAATGTATCTCATCCTTCATCCACTAGCAGTCGCAGATATGGCCAATGTATCTCATCCTTCATCCACTAGCATTCGGCAGATATGGCTAATGTATCTCATCCTTCATCCACTAGCAGTCGGCAGATATGGCTAATGTATCTCTATCCTTCATCCACAAGCAGTCGGCAGATATGGCAATTTTATCTCTATCCTTCATCCACTAGCAGTCGGCAGATATGGCTAAGGTATCTCTATCCTTCATCGACTAAGTCGGCAGATATGGCTAATGTATCTCTATCCTTCATCCACTAGCAGTCGGCAGATATTGCTAATGTATCTCATCCTTCATCCACCAGCAGTCGGTAGATATGGCTAATGTATCTCTATCCTTCATCAACTAGCAGTCGGTAGATATGGCTAATGCATCTCTATCCTTCATCCACTAGCAGTCGGCAGATATGGCTAATGTATTCTATCTCTTTATCCACTAGCAGTCGGTAGATATGGCTAATGCATCTCTATCCTTCATCCACTAGCATGGAAAATATGGCTAATGTATCTCTATCCTTCATCCACTACAGTCGGCAGATATGGCTAATGTATCTCTATCCTTCATCCACTACAGTGGTAGATATGGCTAATGCATCTCTATCATTCATCCACTAGCAGTTTGCAGATATTGCTAAGTATCTCATCCTTCATCCACTAGCAGTCGGCAGATATGGCTAAGGTATCTCTATCCTTCATCCACTAGCAGTCGGCAGATATGGCTAATGAATCTCATCCTTCATCCACTAGCAGTCGGCAGATATGGCTAATGCATCTCTATCCTTCATCCACTAGCAGTCGTTAGATATGGCTAATGTATTTTCTATCCTTCATCCACTGGCAGTCGGCAGATATGGCTAATGTATCTCTATCCTTCATCCACTACAGTCGGCATATATGGCTAGCATCTCATCCTTCATCCACTAGCAGTCGGTAGATATGGCTAATGTATCTCATCCTTCATCCACTAGCAGTCGGCAGATATAACTAATGATTTTATCCTTCATCCACTAGCAGTCGGGAGATATGGGAATGTATCTCATCCTTCATCCACAGCATTCGGCAGATATGGCTAATGTATCTCATCCTTATCCACCAGCAGTCAGCAGATATGGCTAATGTATCTCTATCCTTCATCCACTAGCAGTCGGCAGATATGGCTAATGTTCTTTTTCTTATCCACTAGAGTCGGCAGATATGGCAAACTTATCCTTCATCTACTAGCAGTCGGCAGAAAGGCTAATGTATCTCATCCTTCATCCACTAGCAGTCGGCAGATATGGCTAATGTATCTCTATCCTTCATCCACTAGCATTCGGCAGATATGGCTAATGTATCTCACCTTCATCCACTATATTCGGGAGATATGGCTAAGTATCTCATCCTTCATCCACTAGCAGTCGGCAGGGTATGGCTAATGTATCTCATCCTTCATCCACTAGCAGTCGGCAGATATGGCTAATGTATCTCTATCCTTCATCCACTAGCAGTCGGCAGATATGGCTAATGTATCTTATCCTTCATCCACTAGCAGTCGGCAGATATGGCTAATGTATCTCATCCTTCATCTACTAGCAGTCGGCAGATATGGCTAATGTATCTCATCTTTTATCAGTTAGCAGTCGGCGATATGGCTAATGTATCTCTATCCTTCATCCACTAGCAGTCGGCAGATATGGCTAATGTATTCTATCTTCATCCACTAGCAGTCGGCAGATATGCTAATGTATCTCTATCCTTCATCCATAGCAGTCGGAGATATGGCTAATGTATCTCATCCCGCATCCACTAGCAGTCGGCAGATATGGCTAATGTATCTCTATCCTTCATCCACTAGCAGTCGGCAGATATGGCTAATGCATCTCATCCTTCATCCACTAGCAGTCGGTAGGGTATGGCAATGTATCTCATCCTTCATCCACTAGCATTCGGCAGATATGGCTAATGTATCTCATCCTTCATCCACTAGCAGTCGGGAATGGGCTAATGTATCTCTATCCTTCATCCATAGCAGTCGGCAGATATGGCTAATGTATCTTTTATCCTTCATCCACTAGCAGTCGGCAGATATGGCTAATGATTTATATCCTTTATCCACTGCAGTCGGCAGATATGGTTATGTATCTCATCCTGCATCCACTAGCAGTCGGCAGATATGGCTAATGTATCTCTATCCTTCATCCACTATTATTTAGCAGATATGGCTAATGTATCTCATCCTTCATCCACTAGCAGTCGGCAGATATGGCTAAGTATCTTATCCTTCATCCACTAGCATTCGGCAGATATGGCTAATGTATCTCATCCTTCATCCACTAGAAGTCGGCAGATATGGCAAAGTATCTCTATCCTTCATCGACTAGCAGTGGCAGATATGGCTAATGTATCTCTATCCTTCATCCACTAGCAGTCGGCAGATATGGCCAAGTATCTCTATCCTTCATCCACTAGCAGTCGCAGATATGCTAATGTATCTATATCCTTTTTCCACTAGCAGTCGGCAGATATGGCTAATGTATCTCTATCCTTCATCCACTAGCAGTGGGCAGATATGGCTAAAGTATCTCTATCCTTCATCCACTAGCAGTCGGTAGATATGGCTAATTCATCTCTATCCTTCATCCACTAGCAGTCGGCAGATATTGCTAATGTATCTCATCCTTCATCCACTAGCAGTCGGCAGATATGGCTAATGTATCCCATCCTTCATCCACTAGCAGTCGGTAGATATGGCTAATGCATCTCTATCCTTCATCCACTAGCAGTCGGCAGATATGGCTAATGTATCTCTATCCTTCATCCACTAGCAGTCGGGAGATATGGCTAATGCATCTCTATCCTTCATCCACTAGCAGTCGGCAGATATGGCTAATGTTTCTCTATCCTTCATCCACCAGCAGTCGGCAGTATGGCAATGTATTCTATCCTTCATCCACTAGCAGCGGTAGATATGGCTAATGCATTTTATCATTCATCCACAGCAGTCAGATATTGCTAATGTATCTCATCCTTCATCCACTAGCATGGCAGACATGGCAATGATCTCTATCCTTCATCCACAGCAGTCGCGAAAATGGCTAATGTATCTCATCCTTCATCTACTAGCAGTGGCAGATAACAATGCATCTCTATCCTTCATCCACTAGCAGTCGTTAGATATGGCTAATGTATCTCTATCCTTCATCCACTGGCAGTCGGCAGATATGGCTAATGTATCTCTTTCCTTCATCCACTAGCAGTCGGATATATGGTAATGATCTCATCCTTCATCCACAGCAGTCGGTAGATATGGCTAATGTATCTCATCCTTCATCCACTAGCAGTCGGCAGATATGGCCAATATCTCTATCCTTCATCCACTAGCAGTCGGCAGATATAACTAATGTATCTCATCCTTCATCCACTAGCAGTCGGCAGATATGAAT
The DNA here is from genome assembly GCA_020796225.1 of Arion vulgaris. NCBI lineage: Eukaryota > Metazoa > Mollusca > Gastropoda > Stylommatophora > Arionidae > Arion > Arion vulgaris. Next base: position 8,135,357 of record CM036764.1, on the reverse strand, counting down.
AATGTATCTCATCCTTCATCCACTAGCATTCGGGAGATATGGCTAATGTATCTCATCCTTTATCTACCACAGCAGCAGATAGGCTAATGTATCTCTATCCTTCATCCACCAGCAGTCGGCAGATATGGCTAATGTATCTCTATCCTTCATCCACTAAGGTCTGGCAGATATGCAATGTATCTCTATCCTTCATCTACTAGCAGTCGGCAGATATGGCTAATGTATCTCATCCTTCATCCACTAGCAGTCGGGATATGGCAAAGTATCTCTATCCTTCATCCACTAGCATTCGGGGAGAATGGCTTGTATCCACCCTTCATCCACTACATTCGAAAATATGGCCAATGTTTTCATCCTTCATCCACTAGCAGTCGGCAGATATGGCTAATGTATCTCATTCTTCATCCACTAGCAGTCGGCAGATATGGCTAATGTATCTCTATCCTTCATCCACTAGCAGTCGGCAGATATGGCTAATGTATCTCTATCCTTCATCCATAGCAGTCGGTGATAATGGCTAATGTATCTCATCCTTCAAAATACTAGCAGTGGCAGATATGGGTAATGTATCTCATCCTTCATCAGTTAGCAGCGGCAAAATATGGCTAATGTATTCTATCCTTCATCCACTAGCAGTCGGCAGATATGGCTAATGATTCTATCCTTCATCCACTAGCAGTGGAATATGGCTAATGTATCTTTATCCCTTTACACTAGCAGTCGCAGATAGGCTAAAGTATCTCATCCTGCATCCACTAGCAGTCGGCATATATGGCTAATGATTCATCTTCATCCACTATCATTCGGCAGATATGGCTAATGTATCTCATCCTTCATCCACTAGCAGTCGGGAGATATGGCTAATGTATCTCTATCCTTCATCCACAGCAGTCGGAGATTTGGCTAATGTATCTCTATCCTTCATCTACTTAGCAGCGGAGATATGGCTAATGTATTCTATCCTTCATCCACTAGCAGTCGGCAGATATGGCTAATGATTCTTCCTTCATCCACTAGCAGTCGGCAGATATGGCTAAGTGTCTCATCCCTTCATCCACTAGCAGTCGGCAGATATGGCTAATGATCTATATCCTTCATCCACTAGCAGTCGGGAGATATGGCTAATGTATTCTATCCTTTATCCACTAGCAGCCTGATATGGCTAATGTATTCTTATCCTTCATCCACTAGCAATCCCGGGAGATATGGCTAATTCATTCTATCATTCATCCACCAGCAGTTGGAGATATGGCTAATGTATTCTATCCTTTATCCACTAGCAGTCGGGCAGATATGGCTAATGTATCTCATCCTTCATCCACTAGCAGTCGGCAGATATGGCCCAATGTATCTCTATCCTTCATCCACTAGCAGTCGGCAGATATAGCTAATGTATCTCATCCTTCATCCACTAGCAGTCGGCAGATATGGCTAAAGTATCTCATCCTTCATCCACTATCATTCGTAGATATGGCTAATGTATCTCATCCTTCATCCACTAGCAGTCGGCAGATATGGCTAATGTATCTCATCCTTCATCCACTAGCAGTCGGCAGATATGGCTAATGTATCTCATCCTTCATCCACTAGCAGTCGGCAGATATGGCTAATGATTCTTATCCTTCATCCACTAGCAGTCGGCAGATATGGCTAATGTATATCTATCCTTCATCCACTAGCAGTCGGCAGATATGGCTAATGAATCTCTATCCTTCATCTACTAGCAGTTGGCAGATATGGCTAATGTTCTCATCCTTCATCCACTAGCAGTCGGCAGATATGGCAAATGTATCTCTATCCTTCATCCACCAGCAGTCGGCAGATATGGCTAATGTATCTCATCCTTCATCCAATAGCAGTCGGCAGATATGGCTAATGTATCTCATCCCCTTTATCCACTATCATTCGGCAGATATGGCTAATGTATCTCATCCTTCATCCACAAGCAGTCGGCAGATATGGATAAGTATCTCTATCCTTCATCCACTAGCAGTTTGGCAGATTTGGCTAATGTATCTCTATCCTTCATCTACTAGCAGTCGGCAGATATGGCTAATGAATCTCTATCCTTCATCCACTAGCAGTCGGGAGATATGGCTAATGTATCTCTATCCTTCATCCACTAGCAGTCGGCAGATATGGCTAATGTATCTCATCCTTCATCCACTAGCAGTCCTGAATGGCAAATGTATCTCATCCTTCATCCACTAGCAGTCGGCAGATATGGCTAATGTATCTCATCCTTCATCACTAGCAGTGGCAGATATGGCTAATGTATCTCATCCTTCATCCACTAGCAGTCGGCAGATATGGCCTATGTATCTCTATCCTTCATCCATAGCAGTAGGAGAATAGCTAATGTATTCATCCTTCATCCACTAGCAGTCGGCAGATATGCTAATGTATTCATCCTTCATCCACTATCATTCGGCAGATTGGGTAATGATCTCATCCCTTTATCCACTGCAGTCGGCAGATATGGCTAATGTATCTCATCCTTCATCCACTAGCAGTCGCAGATATGGCAATGTATCTCATCCTTCATCCACCTAGCAGTCGCAGATATGGTAATGTATTCTATCCTTCATCCACTAGATGGCAGATATGGTAATGTATCTCTATCCTTCATCCACTAGCAGTTGGCAGATATGGCTAATGATCTCTATCCTTCATCTACTAGCAGTCGGCAGATATGGCTAATGTATCTTATCCTTCATCCACTAGCATTCGGCAGATAATTTAAAGTATCTCATCCTTCATCCACCAGCATTCGGCAGATATGGCTAATGATCTCATCCTTCATCCCCCAGGTCGGCAGATATGGCTAATGGTATCTCTATCCTTCATCCACTAGCAGTCGGCAGATTTGGCTAATGTATCTCTATCCTTCATCCACTAGCAGTCGGCAGATATGGCTAATGTATATCTATCCTTCATCCACTAGCAGTCGGCAGATATGGCTAATGTATCTATATCCTTCATCCACTAGCAGTCGGCAGATATGGCTAATGCATCTCTATCCTTCATCCACTAGCAGCGCATATGGAATCATTCATCCTTCATCCACTAGCAGTCGGTAGATATGGCTAATTCATCTCTATCATTCATCCACCAGCAGTCGGCAGATATGGCTAATGTATCTCATCTTATCCACTAGCAGTTGATATATGGTAATGTATCCATCCTTCATCCACTAGCAGTCGAGATATGGGAATGTATCTCATCCTTTATCCACAGAGTCGGGCAGAAAGCAAAGTATCTCATCCTTCATCCACTAGCAGTCGGCAGATATGGCTAATATATCTCATCCTTCATCCACTATCATTCGGCAGAATGGCAAGTATCTCATCCTTCATCCACAGCAGCGCAGAATGGCTAATGATCTCATCCTTCATCCACTCAGCAGTCGGCAGATATGGCTAATGATCTCATCCTTCATCCACTAGCAGCGCAGATATGGCTAATGTATCTCATCCTTCATCACTAGCAAAATCGCAGATATGGCTAATGTATCTCTATCCTTTTATCACTAGCAGTCGGCAGATATGGCTAATGTATCTCTATCCTTCATCTACTAGCAGTCGGAAGATATGGCTAATGTATATCTATCCTTCATCCACTAGCAGTCGGCAGATATGGCTAATGTATCTCTATCCTTCATCCCCTAGCAGTCGGCAGATATGGCTAATGATTCTATCCTTCATCCACTAGCAGTCGGCAGATATGCTAAATTACTCTATCCTTCATCCACTAACAGTCGGGAGATATGGTAATGTATCTCATCCTGCATCCACTAGCAGTTTTCAGATATGGCTAATGTATCTCATCCTTTATCCACTATCATTCGGCAGATATGGCTAATGTATCTCATCCTTCATCCACTAGCAGTCGGCAGATATGGATAATGTATCTCTATCCTTCATCCACTAGCAGTCGGCAGATTTGGCTAATGTATCTCTATCCTTCATTATAGCAGTCGGCAGATATGGGTAAGTATTTTCCCATCCTTCATCCATAGCAGTCGGCGATATGGCTAATGTATCTCTATCTTCATCCACTAGCAGTGGCGATATGGGTATGTATTCATCCTTCATAAATCAGCGTCGGCAGATATGGCAAATGTATCTCATCCTTCATCCACTAGCAGTCGGCAGATATGGCAATGATCTCATCCTTCATCCACTAGCAGTCGGCAGATATGGCTATGTATTCATCCTTCATCCACTAGCAGTCGGGAGATATGGCTAATGATTCTCTATCCTTCATCCACTAGCAGAGGCAGATATAGCTAATGTATCTCATCCTTCATCCACTAGCAGTCGGCAGATATGGCTAATGTATCTCATCCTTCATCCACTATCATTCGGCAGATATGGCTAATGTATTCCCTCCTTCATCCACTAGCAGTGGGATATGGCTTTAAAGTATTCATCCCTTTATCCACTAGAGTCGGCAGATATGGCTAATGTATCTCATCCTTCATCCACTAGCAGTCGGCAGATATGGCTAATGTATCTCTATCCTTCATCCACTAGCAGTCGGCAGATATGTCTAATGTAAACTCTATCCTTCATCCACTAGCAGTGGCAGATATGGCTAATGATCTCTTCCTTCATCTACTAGCAGTCGGCAGATATGGCTAATGTATCTCATCCTTCATCCACCAGCAGTCGGCAGATATGGCTAATGTATCTCTATCCTTCATCCACTAGCAGTCGGCAGATATGGCTAATGTATCTCTATCCTTCATCCACTAGCAGTCGGCAGATATGGCAAATGTATCTCTATCCTTTATCCACTAGGTCGGCAGATATGGCTAATGTATCTCATCCTGCATCCACTAGCAGTCGGCAGATATGGCTAATGTATCTCATCCTTCATCCACTATCATTCGGCAGATATGGCTAATGTATCTCATCCTTCATCCACTAGCAGTCGGCAGATATGGCTAATGTATCTATATCCTTCATCCACTAGCAGTCGGGGATATGGCTAATGTATCTCTATCCTTCATCCACTAGCAGTCGGCAGATTTGGCTTAATGTATTCTATCCTTCATCTACTAGCAGTCGGCAGATATGGCTAATGTATATCTATCCTTCATCCACTAGCAGTCGGCAGATATGGCTAATGTATCTCTATCCTTCATCCACTAGCAGTCGGCAGATATGGCTAATGTATCTCATCATTCATCCACTAGCAGTCGGCAGATATGGCAAATGTATCTCATCCTTCATCCACTAGCAGTCGGCAGATAATGGCTAATGATCTCATCCTTCATCCACTAGCAGTCGGCAGAATGGCTAATGATTCTATCCTTCATCCACTAGAGTGGGAGATATGGAATGTATTCTATCCTTCATCCACTAGCAGTCGGCAGATTTGGCTAATGTATCTCTATCCTTCATCCATAAACGGAGATATGGCTAATGATTCTATCCTTCATCCACTAGGGAAATCGGCAGATTTGGCTAATGTATCTCTATCCTTCATCCACTAGCAGTCGGCAGATATGGCTAATGTATATCTATCCTTCATCCACTAGCAGTCGGCAGATTTGGCTAATGTATCTCTATCCTTCATCCACTAGCAGTCGGCAGTATGTAAGCATATCTCATCCTGCATCCACTAGCAGTCGGCAAAATATGGCTAATGTATCTCATCCTTCATCCACTATCATTCGGCAGATATGGCTAATGTATCTCATCCTTCATCCACTAGCAGTCGGCAGATATGGCTAATGTATCTCTATCCTTCATCCACTAGCAGTCGGCAGATATGGCTAATGTATCTCTATCCTTCATCCACTAGCAGTCGGCAGATTTGGCTAATGTATCTCTATCCTTCATCACCAGCAGTCGGCAGATATGGCTAATGTATCTCTATCCTTCATCCACTAGCAGTCGGGAGATATGGCTAATGTATCTCTATCCTTCATCCACTAGCAGTCGGCAGATATGGCTAATGTATCTCATCCTTCATCCACTAGCAGTCGGCAGATATGGCAAATGTATCTCATCCTTCATCCACTAGCAGTCGGCAGATATGGCTAATGTATCTCATCCTTCATCCACTAGCAGTCGGCAGATATGGCTAATGTATCTCTATCCTTCATCCACTAGCAGTCGGCAGATATGGCTAATGACCTCTATCCTTCATCCACTAGCAGTCGGCAGATATGGCTAATGTATCCCATCCTTCATCCACTAGCAGTCGGCAGATATGGCTAATGTATCTCATCATTCATCCACTAGCAGTCGGCAGATATGGCTAATGTATCTCTATCCTTCATCCACTAGCATCGGCAGATATGCTAATGTATCTCTATCCTTCATCCACTAGCAGTCGGAGATATGGCTAATGTATCTCTATCCTTTATCCACCAGCAGTCGGCAGATATGGCTAATGATTCATCCGCATCCACAGCAGTGGCAGATATGGCTAATGATTCATCCTTCATCCACTATCATTCGGCAGATATGGCTAATGTATCTCTATCCTTCATCCACTAGCAGTCGGCAGATATGGCTAATGTATCTATATCCTTCATCCACTGCAGTCGGGAGATATGGCTAATGATCTCTATCCTTCATCCACTAGCAGTCGGCAGATTTGGCTAATGATCTCTATCTTTATCTACTAGCAGTCGCAGATATGGCAATGTATCTCTATCCTTCAAACCACTAGCAGTCGGCAGAATGGCTAATGTATCTCTATCCTTTATCCACTAGCAGTCGGCAGATATGGCTAATGTATCTCATCATTCATCCACTAGCAGTCGGCAGATATGGAAATTATTCATCCTTCATCCACTAGCAGTCAGGAATGGGAAGTATTTTCATCCTTCATCATTAGCAGCCCGGGATATGGCTAATGTATTCTATCCCTTTATCTACTAGCAGTCGGCAGATATGCTAATGTATCTCTATCCTTCATCCACTAGCAGTCGCAGATTTGGCTAATGGGATCTCTATCCTTCATCCATAGCAGTCGGGCAGATATGGCTAATGTATCTCTATCCTTCATCCACTAGAAGTCGGCAGATTTGGCTAATGTATCTCTATCCTTCATCCACTAGCAGTCGGCAGATATGGCTAATGTATCTCTATCCTTCATCCACAAGCAGTCGGCAGATATGGCTAATGTATCTCTATCCTTCATCCACTAGCAGTTTCGCAGATATGGCTAAGTATTCATCCTGCATCCACTAGCAGTCGGATATGGCTAATGTATCTCATCCTTCATCCACTATCATTCGGCAGATATGGCTAATGTATCTCATCCTTCATCCACTAGCAGTCGGCAGATATGGCTAATGTATCTCTATCCTTCATCCACTAGCAGTCGGCAGATATGGTAGTATTCTATCCTTCATCCACTAGCAGTGGCAGATTTGGCAATGTATTCTATCCTTCATCTACTAGAGTGGCAGGGTAGGCTAATGTATTCTATCTTCATCCACTAGCAGTCGGGCAGATATGGCTAATGTATTTTCCCATCCTTCATCCAAAACCCGTCGGCAGATATGGCTAATGTATCTCATCCTTCATCCACTAGCACGCAGAATGGCAAATGATCCATCCTTCATCCACTAGCAGTCGGCAGATATGGCTAATGTATCTCATCCTTCATCCACTAGCAGTCGGCAGATATGGCTAATGTATATCTATCCTTCATCCACTAGCAGTCGGCAGATTTGGCTTAATGTTTTCCTATCCTTTTATCCACTAGCAGTCGGCAGATATGGCTAATGATTCTATCCTTCATCCACTAGCAGTCGGCAGATTTGGGAATGTATCTCTATCCTTCATCCACTAGCAGTCGGCAGATATGGCTAATGTATATCTATCCTTCATCCACTAGCCCTAGATTTGGCTAATGTATCTCTATTCTTTATCCACAGCAGTCGGCAGATATGGCAATGTATTCTATCCTTCATCCACTAGCGTCGGCGATATGGCTAATGTATCTCTATCCTTCATCCACTAGCAGTCGGCAGATATGGCAATGATCTCTATCCTTCATCAACTAGCAGTCGGGAGATATGGCTAATTCATCTCTATCATTCATCCACCAGCAGTCGGCAGATATGGCTAATGTATCTCTATCCTTCATCCACTAGCAGTCGGCAGATATGGCTAATGTTCCCTCCTTCATCCACGCAGTCGGCAGGTATGGCTAATGATTCTATCCTTGATCCACTAGCAGTCGGCGATATGGCTAATGTATCTCTATCCTATCCCCTAGCAGTCGGCAGATATGGCCAATGTATCTCATCCTGCATCCACTAGCAAAATCGGCAGATATGGCTAATGTATCTCATCCTTCATCCACTATCATTCGGCAGATATTTAAAGGGATCTCATCCTTCATCCACTAGCAGTCCGATATGGCTAATGTATCTCTATCCTTCATCCACTAGCAGTCCGCAGATATGGCTAATGTATCTCTATCCTTCATCCACTAGCAGCCGGCAGATATGGCTAATGTATCTCTATCCTTATCAACTAGCAGTGGTAGATATGGCTAATTCATCTCTATCATTCATCACCAGCAAGTCGGCAGATATGGCTAATGTATCTTTCTTCATCCACTAGCAGTCGGCAATATGGCAAGTATTCTCATCCTTCATCCACTAGAGTCGGTAGAATGGCTAATGTATTCTATCCTGATCCATAGCAGTCGGCAGATATGGCTAATGTATTCTATCCTCATCCACTAGCAGTCGGCAGATATGGCTAATGATTCATCCTGCATCCACTAGTAGTCGGCAGATATGGCTAATGTATTCATCCTTCATCCACTATCATTTGGCAGATATGGCTAATGTATCTCATCCTTCATCCACTAGGGAGTCGGCAGATATGGCTAATGTACTCTTTTTCCTTCATCCACTAGCAGTCGGCAGATATGGCTAAGTATCTCTATCCTTCATCTACTAGAGTGGCAGATTTGGCTAATGTATCTCTATCCTTCATCCACTAGCAGTCGGCAGATATGGCTATGTATTTTCTATCCTTCATCCACTAGCAGTCGGCAGATATGGGTAAGTATTCTATCCTTCATCCATAGCAGTCGGCAGATATGGCTAATGTATCTCATCCTTCATCCACTAGCAGTCGGCAGATATGGCAAATGTATCTCATCCTTCATCCACTAGCAGTTTAGATATGGGCTAAAGTATTCATCCTTCATCCACTAGCAGTCGGCAGATATGGTTTAAAGTATCTCATCCTTCATCCACTAGCAGTCGGCAGATATGGCTAATGAATCTCTATCCTTCATCCACTAGCAGTACAGAATAGCCAATGTATCTCATCCTTCATCCACTACAGTCGGCAGATATGGCTAATGTATCTCATCCTTCATCCACTATCATTCGGGAGAATGGCAATGTATCTCATCCTTCATCCACTAGCAGTCGGCAGATATGGCAATGTACTCATCCTTCATCCACTAGCAGTCGGGGATATGGCTAATGTATCATCCTTCATCCACTAGAGTCCAGATATGGCTAATGTATCTCATCCTTCATCCACTTAGCAGTCGGCAGATATGGCTAATGTATCTCTATCCTTCATCCACTAGCAGTCGGCAGATATGGCTAATGTATCTCTATCCTTCATCCACTAGCAGTCGGCAGATATGGCTAATGTATCTCTATCCTTCATCCACTAGCAGTGGGCAGATATGGCTAATGTATCTCATCCTTCATCCACTAGCAGTCGGCAGATATGGCAAATGTATCTCATCCTTCATCCACTAGCAGTCGGCAGATATGGTTAATGTATCTCATCCTTCATCCACTAGCAGTCGGGAGATATGGCTAATGTATCTCATCCTTCATCCACTAGCAGTCGGCAGATATGGCTAATGATTCTATCCTTCATCCACTAGCAGTAGGCAGATATAGCAATGTATCTCATCCTTCATCCACTAGCAGTCGGGAGATATGGTTTAAAGTATCTCATCCTCATCCACTATCATTCGGAGATATGGCTAATGTATCTCATCCTTCATCCACTAGCAGTAGGCAGATATGGCTAATGTATCTCATCCTTCATCCACTAGCAGTCCGCAGATATGGCTAATGTATCTCATCCTTCATCCACTAGCAGTCGGAAGATATGGCTAATGTATCTCTATCCCCTTTATCCACTAGCAGTCCAGATATGTCTAATGTATCTCATCCTTCATCCACTAGCAGTCGGAAAATATGGCAATGTATCTCTTTTCCTTCATCTACTAGCAGTCGGCGATATGGCTAATGATCTCTATCCTTTATCCACTAGCAGTCGGCAGATATGGCTAATGTATCTCTATCCTTCATCCACTAGCAGTCGGCAGATATGGCAAATGTATCTCTATCCTTCATCCACCCAGCAGTCGCAGAATGGCTAATGTATCTCTATCCTTCATCCACTAGCAGTCGCAGATATGGGTAATGCTCTATCCTTCATCCACTAGCAGTCGGCAGATTTGGCTAATGTATCTCTATCCTTTATCTACTAGCAAGCGGCAGATATGGGTAATGTATCTCTATCCTTCATCCACTAGCAGTCGGCAGATATGGCTAATGAATCTCATCCTTCATCCACTAGCAGTCGGCAGATATGGCTAATGTATCTCATCCTTTATCCACAGGTCGGCAGATATGGCAATGTATCTCATCCTTCATCCACTAGCAGTCGGGAGATATGGCTAATGTATCTCTATCCTTCATCCACAGCAGTCGCAGATTTGGCTAATGTATTCTATCCTTCATCCACTAGCAGTCGGAGATATGGCTATGTATTCTATCCTTCATCCACTAGCAGTCGCAGATTTTGGGTAATTTATTCTATCCTTTATCCACTACGTCGGCAGATATGGCATGTATCTCTATCCTTCATCCACTAGAGTCGCAGATATGGCTAATGTATTCTCTATCCTTCATCCACTAGCAGTCGGCGATATGGCTAATGATCTTATCCTTCATCAACTAGCAGTCGGTGATATGTAATCATTTTCTTATCATTCATCCACCAGCAGTCGGCAGAATGGCAATGTATTCTATCCTTCATCCACTAGCAGTCGGCGATATGGCTAATGTATCTCATCCTTCATCCACTAGCAGTCGGCAGATATGGCTAATGTATCCCATCCTTCATCCACTAGCAGTCGGCAGATATGGCTAATGTATCTCTATCCTTCATCCACTAGCAGTCGGCAGATATGGCTAATGTATCTCATCCTGCATCCACTAGCAGTCGGCAGATATGGCTAATGTATCTCATCCTTCATCCACTATCATTCGGCAGATATGGCTAATGTATCTCATCCTTCATCCACTAGCAGTCGGCAGATATGTCTAATGTATCTCTATCCTTTATCCATAGCAGTCGGCAGATATGGCTAATGATCTCTATCCTTCATCTACTAGCAGTCGGGAGATTTCTAATGTACTTTTTTATCCTTCATCCACTAGCAGTCGGCAGATATGGCTAATGTATCTCTATCCTTCATCCACTAGCAGTCCCAAAAATATGGCTAATGATTCATCCTTCATCCACTAGCAGTCGGCAGATATGGCAATGATCTCTATCCTTCATCCACTAGCAGTCGGCAGATATGGCTAATGTATCTCTATCCTCATCCACTAGCAGTCGGAGATATGGCTAATGTATCTCATCCTTCATCCACTAGCAGTCGGCAGATATGGCAAATGTATCTCATCCTTCATCCACTAGCAGTCGGGAGATATGGCTAATGTATCTCATCCTTCATCCACTAGCAGTCGCAGATATGCTAATGTATCTCTATCCTTCATCCACTAGCAGTCGGCAGATATGATAATGTATCTCTATCCTTCATCCACTAGCAGTCGGCAGATTTGGCTAATGTATATCTATCCTTCATCTACTAGCAGTCGGCAGATATGGCTAATGTATCTCTATCCTTCATCCACTAGCAGTGGGCAGATATGGCTATGTATCTCTATCTTCATCCACTAGCAGTCGGCAGATATGGCTAATGTATCTCATCCTTCATCCACTAGCAGTCGGCAGATATGGATAATGTATCTCATCCTTCATCCACTAGCAGTCGGCAGATATGGCTAATGTATCTATATCCTTCATCCACTAGCAGTCGGCAGAAGGCTAATGTATCTCATTTTTCATCCACTAGCACGGAGATATGGCTAATGTATTTTCTATCCTTCATCCACTAGCAGTAGGCAGATATAGCTAATGTATCTCATCCTTCATCCACTAGCAGTCGGCAGATATGGCTAATGTATCTCATCCTTCATCCATATATTCGGCAGATATGGCTAAGTATTCATCTTCATCCATAGCAGTCGGCAGATATGGTTTAAAATATCATCCTTCATCCACCAGCAGTCGGGAGATATGGCTAATGTATCTCATCCTCATCCACTAGCAGTCGGGAGATATGGCTAAAGTATTCTATCCTTTATCCACTAGCAGTCGGAGAATGGCTAATGTATCTCTATCCTTCATCCACCTAGCAGTCGGCAGATATGGCAAATGTATCTCTATCCTTCATCCACTAGCAGTCGGCAGATATGGCTAATGTATCTCATCCTTCATCCACTAGCAGTCGGCAGATATGGCTAATGTATCTCTATCCTTCATCCACTAGCAGTCGCAGATATGGCTAATGTATCTCTATCCTTCATCCACTAGCAGTCGGCAGATATGGCTAATGTATCTCTATCCTTCATCCACTAGCAGTCGGCAGATATGGCTAATGTATCTCATCCTGCATCCACTAGCAGTCGGCAGATATGGCTAATGTATCTCATCCTTCATCCACTATCATTCGGCAGATATGGCAATGATCTCATCCTTTATCCACTAGCAGGGCAGCAGATATGGCAATGATCTCTATCCTTCATCCACTAGCAGTCGCAGATATGGCTAATGTATCTCTATCCTTCATCCACTAGCAGTCGCAGATTTGGCTACGTATTCTATCCTTCATCTACTAGCAGTCGGCAGATATGCTAATGTATCTTATCCTTCATCCACTAGCAGTCGGCAGATATGGCTAATGTATCCCATCCTTCATCCACTAGCAGTCGGCAGATATGGCTAATGTATCTCATCCTTCATCCACTAGCAGTCGGCAGATATGACAAATGTATCTCATCCTTCATCCACTAGCAGTCGGCAGATATGGCTAATGTATCTCATCCTTCATCCATAGCAGTTTGGCAGATATGGCTAATGTATCTCTATCCTTCATCCACTAGCAGTCGGCAGATATGGCTAATGATTCTATCCTTCATCCACTAGCAGTCGGCAGATTTGGCTAATGTATATCTATCCTTCATCCACTAGCAGTCGGCAGATATGGCTAATGTATCTCTATCCTTCATCCACTAGCAGCGCAGATTTGGCTAATGATTCTATCCTTCATCCACTAGCAGTCGGCAGATATGGTAATGTACTTATCCTTCATCCACTAGCAGTCGGTAAAATATGGCTAATGTATCTCATCCTTCATCCACCAGCAGTCGGCAGATATGGCTAATGTATCTCATCCGATCCACTAGCAGTCGGCAGATATGGCTAATGTATCTCATCCTTCATCCACTATCATTCGGCAGATATGGCTAATGTATCTCATCCTTCATCCACTAGCAGTCGGCAGATATGGCTAATGTATATCTATCCTTCATCCACAGAGTCGGCAGATTTTGGCACTGTATCTCTATCCTTTATCCACTAGCAGTCGCAGATTTGGCTAATGTATCTCTATCCCTTCATCTACTAGCAGTCGGCAGATATTTCTAATGTATTCTATCTCATCCACTAGCAGTCGGCAGATTGCAGTATCTCTATCCTTCATCCACTAGCAGTCGGCAGATATGGCTAATGTATCTCATCCTTCATCCACGGGAGTCGGCAGATATGGCAAATGTATCTCATCCTTCATCCACTAGCAGTCGGCAGATATGGCTAATGTATCTCATCCTTCATCCACTAGCAGTCGGGAGATATGGCTAATGTATCTCTATCCTTCATCCACTAGCAGTCGGCAGATATGGCTAAGGTATCTCTATCCTTCATCCACTAGCAGTCGGCAGATTTGGCTAATGTATCTCTATCCTTCATCCACTAGCAGTCGGCAGATATGGCTAATGTATCTCTATCCTTCATCCACTAGCAGTCGGCAGATTTGGCTAATGTATCTCTATCCTTCATCCACTAGCAGTCGGCAGATATGGCTAATGTATCATATCTTCATCCAGCAGTCGGCAGATTTGGTAATGTATCTCTATCCTTCATCCACTAGCAGTCGGCAGATATGGCTAATGTATATCTATCCTTCATCCACTAGCAGTCGGCAGATATGGCTAATGTATATCTATCCTTCATCCACTAGCAGTCGGCAGATATGGCTAATGATTCTATCCTTTATCAACCAGCAGTCGGTAGATATGGCTAATTCATCTCTATCATTCATCCACCAGCAGTCGGCAGATATGGCTAATGTATCTTTTATCCTTCATCCACTGGGAGTCGGCAGATATGGTATATCCATCTTTATCCACTAGCAGTCGCAGAAAGGAGACTCTATCTTTATCCACTGTCAGTCGGCAGATATAGCTAATGTATCTCATCCCTTTATCCACTAGCAGTCGGCAGAATGGCTAATGTATCTTATCCTTCATCCAGCGTTTGGATATTATATTCATCCTTCATCAAATAGCAGTCGGCAGATATGGTGTATTCTATCCTCATCTACTAAGTTGGGAGATATGGCTATTGTATTCATCCTTCATCCACAGGGAGTCGGAATATGGCTAATGTATTCTATCTCATCACAGCAGTGGGAGATATGTAAGTATCTCTATCCTTCATCCACTAGCAGTCGGCAGATATGGCTAATGTATCTCTATCCCTTCATCCACTAGCAGTCGGCAGATATGGCTAATGATCTCTATCCTTCATCCACTAGCAGTCGGGGAGATATGGCTATATGATCTCTATCCTTCATCCACCTAGCAGTCGCAGATATGGCTAATGTATCTCTATCCTTCATCTACTAGCAGTCGGCAGATATGGCTAATGTATCTCATCCTTCATCCACTAGATCGCAGATATGGCTATGATTCATCCTTCATCCACTAGCAGTGGCAGATATGGCAGATCTCTATCCTTCATCCACTAGCAGTCGGATAGCTAATGTATCTCTATCCTCATCCACTAGCAGTCGGCAGATTTGGCTAATGTATCTCTATCCTTCATCCACTAGCAGTCGGCAGATATGGCTAATGTATCTCTATCCTTCATCAACTAGCAGTCGGCAGATATGGCTAATGTATCTCATCCTTCATCCACTAGCAGTCGGCAGATATGGCTAATGAATCTCATCCTTCATCCACTAGCAGTCGGCAGATATGGGGTAATGTATTTTCATCCTTCATCCACAGCATGGCAGATATGGCTAATGATTCTATCCTTCATCCACTAGCAGTTGGCAGATATGGCTAAAGTATCTCTATCCTTCATCCACTAGCAGTCGGCAGAAGGCTAATGTATCTCATCCTCATCCACTAGCAGCCGGCAGATATGGCTAATGTATCTCATCCTGCATCCACTAGCAGTCGGCAGATATGGCTAATGTATCTCATCCTTCATCCACTATCATTCGGCAGATATGGCTAATGTATTCCCTCTCATCCACTAGCAGTGGCAGATATGGCTAATGATCTCTATCCTTCATCCACTAGCAGTCGGCAGATATGGCTAATGTATCTCTATCCTTCATCCACTAGCAGCGCAGTTGCAAGACCCTTTACTCGCGCCCAGATATGGCTAAAGTTTCCCTTCCCTTTATCCACTAGCAGTCGGGAGATATGGCTAATGTATCTCTTTTCCTTCATCCACTAGCAGTTGAGATATGGCTAATGTACTCATCCTTCATCCACTAGCAGTCCGGAGATATGGCAAATGTATCTCATCCTTCATCCACTAGCAGTCGGAGATATGGCCAATGATCTCATCCCTTCATCCACCAGCATTCGGCAGATATGGCTAAGTATCTCATCCTTCATCCACTAGCAGTCGGCAGATATGGCTAATGTATCTCTATCCTTCATCCACAGCAGTCGGGAGATTTGGCAATGTCTTATCCTTCATCCACTAGGTCGGCGATATAAGGTTTTTTATCCTTCATCCCCTGCAGTCGGCAGATTTTTCATGCCTTCCTCCCACTAGCAGTGCAGTTGGCGTATTCTTCTATCCACTAGCAGTCGGAGAGGCTAATATCTCCTATCCTTCATCCATGAGCTCAGAATGGTAATGTTCTCATCCTTCAAAATAGCAGGTAAAATTGGTAATGTCTCTATCCTTCATCCACTAGCAGTCGGCAGATATGGCTAATGTATCTTTATCCTTCATCCACTAGCAGTCGGCAGATATGGCATGTATTCTCATCCTTCATCCACTAGCAGTCGGCAGAATGCAAATGTCTCAAACCTTTTATCCACTACAGTCGGCAGATATGGCATGTATCTCATCCTTCATCCACTAGCAGTCGGATATGGCTAAAGTATCTCATCCTTCATCCACTAGCAGTCGGCAGATTTGGCTAATGTATTTTCTATCCTTTTATCCACTAGCAGTCAGATATGGCAATGTATCTTCCATCCACATTTGGGACTAATGTATTCTATCCTTCATCCACAGCAGTCAGCAGATATTAATGTATCTCTATCCTTCATCCACTAGCAGTCGGGAGATTTGGCTAATGATTTCTATCCTTCATCCACTACAGTCAGGCAGAATGGGAATGTATCTCTATCCCTTTATCCACTAGCAGTCCAGATTTGGCTAATGTATCTCTATCCTTCATCCACTAGCAGTCGGCAGATATGGCTAATGTATCTCTATCCCTTTATCCACTAGCAGTCGGCAGATATGGCTACGTATCTTATCTCATCCACAGCAGTCGGCAGATATGGCTAATGTATCTCCATCTCTATCCAAATAGCAGTCGGAGATATGGCTAATTATCTCATCCTTCATCCACCAGCAGTCGGCAGATATGGCTAATGTATCTCTATCCTTCATCCACTAGCAGTCGGCAGATATGGCTAATGTATCTCATCCTTCATCCACTAGCAGTCGGCAGATATGGCTAATGACTTATCCTTCATCCACTAGCAGTCGGCAGATATACAGTATCCATCCTTCATCCACTAGCAGTCGGCAGATATGGCTAATGTATCTCTATCCTTCATCCACTAGAAGTCGGCAGATATGGCATGTATTCATCCTTTATCCAAGAGTCGGCAGATATGGTAATGATTCTATCCTTCATCCACTAGCAGTCGGCAGATATGGCTAATGTATCTCATCCTTCATCCACTATCAGTCGGCAGATATGGCTAATGTATCCTACCTTTATCCACCAGCAGTCAGAATGGTACTATCTCTATCCTTCATCCACTAGCAGTCGGCAGATATGGCTATGTATCTTATCCTTTATCCACGGTCGGCAGATATGGCACTTTCATCCTCATCACAAGTCGGCAGATATGGCTATGATTCTATCCTTCATCCACTAGCATTGGGAGATATGGCTAATGTATTTTATCCTTCATCCACTAGAGTCGGCAGGGGTATGGCTAATGTATCTCATCCTTTATCCACAGCATTTGGCAGATATTAAGTATTCATCCTTCATCCACAGAGTCGGCAGATTGGCTAATTTTCTCTATCCTTCATCCACCAGCAGTCGGCAGATATGGCTAATGATTCTATCCTTCATCCACTAGCAGTCGGCAGATTGGCTAATGTATCTCTATCCTTCATCCACTAGCAGTCCAGATATGGCTAATGTATCTCTATCCTTCATCCACTAGCAGTCGGCAGATATGGCTAATGTATCTCTATCCTTCATCCACTAGCAGTCGGCAGATATGGCTAATGTATCTCATCCTCATCACTAGCAGTCTGGATATGGCTAATGCATTCTATCCTTCATCCACTAGCATCGGCAGATATGGCTAATGTATCTCATCCTTCATCCACTAGCAGTAGGCAGATATGGCTAATGTATCTCATCCTTCATCCACTAATGGCAGATATGGCTAATGTATCTCATCCTTCATCCACTAGCAGTCGGCAGATGGCAATGATCTATCCTTCATCACTAGCAGTCGGCAGATATGGCTAATGATTCTCTATCCTTCATCCACTAGCAGTCGGCAGATTTGGCTAATGTATATCTATCCTTCATCCACTAGCAGTCGGCAGATATGGCTAATGTATCTCTATCCTTCATCCACTAGCAGTCGGCAGATATGGCAATGATTCATCTCATCCACTAGCAGTCGCAGATATGGCTAATGATCTATCCTTCATCCACTAGCAGTCCGGGATATGGGAAATGTTTTCATCCTTCATCCACTAGCAGCTCAGGGCAGAAAAATGGCTAATGTATCTCATCCTTCATCCACAGCATCGGCAGAATGGCTAATGTATCTCTATCCTTCATCCACTAGCAGTCGGCAGATATGGCTAAGGTATCTCTATCCTTCATCCACTGTAAGGTAAGCCCCCAGCGTAGATATGGCTAATGTATCTCTATCCTTCATCCACTAGCATCGGCGATTTGCAATGTATTCATCCTTCACCACAGCAGCCAGATATGGCATGTATTCATCCCCTTTATCCACTAGCAGTCGGCAGATTTGGCTAATGTATTCTTCCTTTATCCCTTCATCCAAAACTAAGCCACCTACTAGCAGGGGTATGGCTAATTTCTCTATCCTTCATCCACCAGCAGTCCAGATTGGCAAGATTTTCCTCATCATGCAGTCGGAGATATCTAATTATCTCATCTTCATCCACTAGCAGTCGGCAGATATGGCTAATGTATCTCTATCCTTTATCCACTAGCGCAGGATATGGCAATGCACCTATCCCTGCAGTCCAGATATGGCTAATGTATCTCTATCCTTCATCATTTTTTCCCCCCCTTTACCCAGCAGTCGGGATATGGTTGTATCTCTATCCTTCATCACTAGGTCGGAGTATGGCATGTATTCATCCCTTCCATCTACAAAGGCAAGCGGTAGATATGGTAATGTATCTTCATCCTTCATCCACTAGCAGTCGGCAGATATGGTAATGTATCTCATCTCATCCACTAGCATTGGGGTATGGGAAAGATTCATCTCTACACAGTCGGCAGATATGGCTAATGTATCTCTATCCTTCATCCACAGCATTCGGCAGATATGGCTAATGATATCCTTTATCCCTCATCCAATTCTAAGCAATTTTTCCCCCAATAATGGCTAATGTATTCATCCTTCATCCACTAGCAGTCAGATTTGGCTAATGTATCTCTATCCTTCATCCACTAGCAGTCGGCAGGGCTATTCTATCCTTCATCCAACTGCAGTCGGCAGATGGTGGGTAATGTATTCTATCCTTCATCCACTAGCAGTCGGCAGATATGGCTAATGTATTCTACCTTCATCCACAGATGCAATAAATGTTCTATCCTCATCCACTAGCAGTCGGAGATATGGCTAAAGTTTCATTCATCCCCAAGTCAGATATGGCAATGTATCTTTTCCTTCATCCACTAGCAGTTCAGGGGTATGGCTAATGTATCTCATCCTTCCTCCACTAGCAGTCGGCAGATATGGCTAATGTATTTTTTCATCCCTTCATTCCTAGCTAAAGTTTTTTTGGTCGGCAGATATGGCTAATGTATCTCATCCTTCATCCACTAGCAGTCGGCAGATATGGCCCCCTTAATAGCATCAATGCTTTTTTCCCTTATCCACTAGCAGTCGGCAGATATGGCTAATGAGTATCTTTCTATCCTTCATCCACTAGCAGTCGGAGATATGGCTACCCTGCTCTATCAAAATTTATCCTTCATCACTAGCAGTCGGCAGATATGGCTAATGTATCTATCCTTCATCCACAGATGGAGATATGGCTAATGTATCTATCCTTCATCCACTAGCAGTCGGCGATTGGCTAATGTATCTCTATCCTTCATCCACTAGCAGTGGGCAGATATGGCTAATGTATCTCTATCCTTTATCCATAGCAGTCTTCTAAGCATTTTTTTAAGCAGTGGGAATTGGCTAATGTTCTCATCCTTCATCCACTACAGTCGGCAGAAGGCAACTATTATAGGGAAAAGTATCTTCTATCCTTCATCCACTAGCAGTGGCAGATATGGCTAATATCCATCTTCATCCCCGCAAGATATGGCTAATGATTCATCCTTCATCCACTAGCAGTCAAGATAGGCTAATGTATCTCATCCTTCATCCACTAGCAGTCGGCAGATATGGCTAATGTGTCTTTTATCCTTCATCCACTAGCAGTCGAGCAGATATGGGTAATGTATCTCATCCTTCATCCACTAGCAGTGGCAGATATGGCTAATGTCATCCTTCCCCCTCCAATATCAAAGCACCCCATGCATGGCAGATATGGCAATGTCTCATCCTTCATCCACTAGCAGTCGGCAGATATGGCTAATGTATTCATCCTTTCCATAAACCAATAGGGAAGCCCTTTTGGGAAGATTTAATGGCTAATGATCATCCTTTATCCACTAGCTCGGCAATTGAGTATTTTATCCCCTTTATCCACAGCAGTCGGCAATTGGCTAATGTATTCCCCATCCTTCATCCACTAGCAGTCGGCAGATATGGCTTGTATCTCTATCCTTCATCCACCAGCGATATGCAGTTCCATCTCATCCACTAGCAGTCGGCAGATATGGCTAATGTATTTTCTATCCTTCATCCACTAGCAGTCGGCAGATATGGCTAATGTCTCTCATCCTTCATCCACAGAGTCCCGATATCTAATGTATCCATCCTTTTATGCAGTCGGCAGATATGGCTAATTTTTCTTATCCTTTCATCACTTCAGCAGTCGGCAGATATGGCTATATTATCCTTCATCACGCTTGAGAAAATGGTCTTCAATGAATATTATTTCTATTTTCCCAAAATAGCTATTCTAATGTATCACTTCATCCTGTCCAATATGTAGACTTATTTACTCCCCATCAAAGCAAGCTCATAATGATGCAGAATCCATCTGAAATTTGTTCTGCATTAAATTATCATCTATCCTATCCACTAGCGAATTGAAGTCTATCGATTTCTACTGGGGCTAATGTATTATCATTCCTTTCTTCCAAAGCCAAAAGGCAGATTTGGTTTTATTCTCTGATGGGTTGTTGCTAGAGTTCATTCATATGGTTGTATCAAACACCATTTTACTTTGAGAATTTGTTTTCAAGAGTGTTCTAAGTCATCATCGTTTTTTTAATGCAGTCCGACCCAAAATTTTTGGTGTAATATACTATCTTTGTTATATAGATTCTAATATGTCATCTCTCTCTTAAATGGTTTTTACTTTGTTGTTCATTCCCACATTAAAAGGAAAATTTTCCATCTTCATTATTACTTTATTTTCGACATTGTGATTTAGAAGTCACTAAATTTATTTTATCATTATCTCATCTTGCATTAATTCAAATGTGTCATGTTCAATCCACTAGCCTCAAATTTAATCTTTTCAATCTTCAATCTTGGTTTCGAGCAGAACTATTTTTCGTATGCCAACTGTTCCCATGCAAAATGATAGTTGTGTTCTTCATTTAACTCCGTTGTTAAGAAATACTTCAATTATACTTTAATTTCATGTATGCAATTTATTAAAATGATCCTTAAATTCAGTGATCTGAAAAACAACCAAATTAATGCATATACCCATCTTTATTCAATTCTACTTGCAAATTGTGAAGGTGCAATCGTTTCTTCCTTTAGTTCCTGAAACACTACGCAATTTAAGTTTTATCTTTGGTTTTGGAGACTTTAATCATAATGACGAATTGGTATACCTATCTGGCAGTAAATAACTGGTTCGGTCATGAATATCACCTATTGTCAATGAAAATTGTATTTATATTGCTTCGCAACTGGGTTTAAAACTGTACTCTCTACCATGCAAGGTAAAACTTGGATCATTTCACCCCATGGGTTTTTAATTAACCACCCAAAAACCCAATTTTTTTTTTTAAAAAAAAAACAGGTACTTTTTTTATTTTTCCCCAAAAAAGGGCAACGCAAACCCTTTTTTTTAAATTAAACCCTTTTTTCACCTAAAAAACCCCCCTTGGGGCCCTCATCACCACAATTAAAAAACCCCCCAAAAAACAAAACCAAGGGAAATTTTTTTTTACCCCAAACATAGATTTTAAACCAAAAATTTTTTTCCCCAAGCAGTCCCGAAAAACCCCCCCCTTTTTTTTTATTAAACCAACTTTCACAACCGTAGGTCAGACAGGAATCACACAGACCAAACAATTTAACCTTTGTACAATCCCAAGCTCTTTGGATTTCGATATATATGTGTTTACTTTGTGTAGTCACTATCTGCTACAGCAATACGAGAGTTGATTTCTTTCATCGTGTCTCCGTTGTTTGAAACTTTACTACCCAAATATGTAAAATGTTTAATTTTCTCCAGTGCTTGGCCATTTATTACGATGTTATCTTTCGAATTTGTGATTCTGACAAGTATTCATAATTATTATTATATGCATTATCTGCCATCATTGCATTAATTGATATATGTGTTTTCATATTGTATCAATCGTTACATTCACTTTCAATAGTTACAATAACAAACTGGACGGATTTAAGTATATCGGTTTTTACGCTAGACTTTTATTTTATATAATGACGTAACTGTGGTTACCTATCGGCTGTTATAACAACTTGGTTCATTCATGAAATATAAGACTTGACCGTTTGTCCTGATGCCAAAATTCGTGATCATATTGACCGACCGATATAAAAACATGTACATGTACAACGCGCAATTAAAAACTACTGAAATCACTGGATATATTCAGTATCAATGTTAATGTCTTAATCCAACAGAAGGTCACTAATAGACCAACACATGTTCTTCTTTTTCATACTAATCTACCCGACAAATGATGCAGTCGATGCAGACCTGTTTCTTTTCTCATTGCAGTCAACACATGCATGCACACTACAGTAGATCTACTCGAGTCTGTGGAGGTTGGAAACCTCTATAGGCGACGACTAATCAAACCGCAACCTGCAATTCTTGATCTTACACATCATCGACTGAGAGTCAGATACAACAAAAGCCCCAGTAAACGAAGTCCACCACACTCATTAGTGGTCAGTAGTAACGACCACGACCTCTATATTCATATTGGAAGAAGTTGTTATGTAAGCCATGTTGTACTCTGCAATGCGAGCTCCTAAGAAACTCCACCCAACTCCTTACCTTGATGCACAGACACAAAGTAAACTCTACCCAACACATTACCTTGATGCACAGACACAAAGTAAACTCTACCCAACTCCTTACCTTGATGCACAGACACAAAGTAAACTCTACCCAACTCCTTACCTTGATGCACAGACACAAAGTAAACTCTACCCAACTCCTTACCTTGATGCACAGACACAAAGTAAACTCTACCCAACTCCTTACCTTGATGCACAGACACAAAGTAAACTCTACCCAACTCCTTACCTTGATGCACAGACACAAAGTAAACTCCACCCAACTCCTTACCTTGATGCACAGACACAAAGTAAACTCTACCCAACTCCTTACCTTGATGCACAGACACAAAGTAAACTCTACCCAACTCCTTACCTTGATGTACAGACACAAAGTAAACTCTACCCAACTCCTTACCTTGATGCACAGACACAAAGTAAACTCCACCCAACTCCTTACCTTGATGCACAGACACAAAGTAAACTCTACTAACTCCTTACCTTGATGTACAGACACAAGTAAACTCTACCCAACTCCTTACCTTGATGCACAGACACAAAGTAAACTCTACCCAACTCCTTACCTTGATGCACAGACACAAAGTAAACTCCACCCAACTCCTTACCTTGATGCACAGACACAAAGTATACGCCACCCAACCCCTTACCTTGATGCACAGACACAAAGTATAAACAACAAGGCATCATCACTTTCACTATCTGCTATAAATTGTTTAATCTCAAGTTCTGTTTTCATGTTGCCCTAATAACTACATTCTCTTTAAAAAAAACAGTTATGATAACATTGCAGAATATACATACCATTTATTGGGATCCATTCTTCCTCTTTCGAAAGAGCGGCAAATGTGGTCACCTGGATAAATGTTCTCTCAGCTTGGGACACCCACGACATGCGTACTTGAACCTCGTACGCTTAACGACGTAACGATTTTCTAGAAAATATCGACTCCAGCAGCCATTAGAGGAATATAATCGGAAGGTTGTGACTGAATTTCGCCACCCCTAACGGTCAGTTCCATTGAAATAGTGCTACACCACGTGACGTTTGGGTACATCGTGGACATTTGATCCTAAACTGCTAATGTTTTTTTCTCATTTTCGAATCTGTTAGAATTTTTAATTTGTTTACAAATAATGATGTAGATAAAGTTGTGGCACACACAAATAAAATGATTATAAACATCAACAGTAGCTTTATAAAACAGTACAATACATTCAGTTGTAGCATAGCCGACATCTACACCGGATAGTGCTAAAATGAACAATAACATTGGAATTAAATTAACTATGTACCATCATAGCATAAACATATTTTTCAATGTCTGTAATCAACCAAAAAGAATTTTCAAATGATTTTTGTAACCTTTTCTAATGTTATTCTAGTTTTTATCATATTTATTTATTTTTTGTTTTACTCATTATGTTAGGCCAGCTAGAGGTTGATCGCCGAACTGTGTCCGTGAAGTCTGGTGTATAAGTACACTAGCAGATGGGCCTGTTCTTTGCACGGTAATTTATAGCTTAAATCTAGTTGTAAGTGTATTTAATTAACGAATATAAACAATGATGTGGAACTATATAGTGACTTTCAAATCACGTGCCCATAAACTTCTT
The DNA here is from genome assembly GCA_020796225.1 of Arion vulgaris. Classification (NCBI taxonomy): domain Eukaryota; kingdom Metazoa; phylum Mollusca; class Gastropoda; order Stylommatophora; family Arionidae; genus Arion; species Arion vulgaris. Next base: position 8,110,387 of record CM036764.1, on the reverse strand, counting down.
CTATTATATCAATAATCCTTACATGAAATACAATGTCATTTTGCCTGTAGTTTTCGATTTCCAATGACATTACGAATATATAATTTAAATTTATGTAGGTATAACCGTTTTACTGAAGCGGCAATTTTCTTTGATCTTTGACTACCTAATAATTATTAGTAGTATAGGTATGCACATGAGAGGTCGTATTTGCTCCATCAATATAGATTATATAACAATATGTGAGATCGATTTTCTGGAGCTATACTCCCATATAGAAAAAATATTAAAGGGAGACAAGTCATATTATCAACCGATGTTATAGTGATTTAGGAGTAGCGTCTTCTTGTTAAGTGTATAGGTACATACATATACACATTAGTTACACATAGATAAATATAGATATATATAAATACATAAGGCGTGAGTCATATATTGTTTATTTATTCTTTTACAATATCAACACATTAAGTTTAAGCTCCATATTCAGGGTTAGTCAGCAGCGCTTCTGTCGTCTACGAACGCCGAGGGAACCGGAGGTTGGGCTGTTCCATAGGTAGTACCAATAGTGGAAATGAAACTAGGTATAGCATCTAACGCTGTTTCTGTGGTTGCTGTGGCCGCGTTATAGCCCGTGTCAACAGTCGAAGGCTCAAATGCGTAGTTGGGTGGAAGTGGTGCGACTGTTGGTGGCTGGAGACGGTCAAATTCTACTAAAAGTTCATTGTGGAGGGATATGAGATTAATAAATTCCTGTCGCGTTAACGAAATGCCAACCTTTGTTGGGTATTTAAGTTCAGATTGACCAAAGTAACGTCGGATATGAAGTGACGTGGTACCTCTATATGTCGAAACCGAAACAGCTTTATGTCCATTATAACCTAAGGGAGTCACCAATTCTCCTTCGTTGGTCATGTAAACACAGTGCGAGGTTGGGGTAGTCATCTTCAGCGGGCGTCGGTAGAGTGAGATAACCTTAAGGAATTATGGCTTATATATCAAGCTAAAGGTTATTTATAGATGCAGATTTGCTTACGTTATGGTGTCGTCATAGTTATTTATAGCGCAACATGTCCAGACATGTTTTCTATAGGCAAAAGATAAAAGAACTTGAAAGCACAGACCCCGGCCGCCTAACTAGAAAGGAGGAGTGGTAAAAAATTTCCCTAAAATTGGTAGCGTTATTTCGCGTCTCGACGTCATTATCTATACAAAAATTTTAAATTTTTAAAAAAAAATTTAGGGCGATATACATATATGGGTATACACGTACATCATATCATTCACTAAGAATGGATCCAAGCTGGAAACACGCTTTTACATCGATAATCGCTGGGCCAACCGATAGTGGCAAAACAGTGTTTGTGCGTAGGTTTTTGGCGCATCTTCCAGACATGGTCGTCCCCGTCCCAGAGGAAATTATTTGGTGCTACGGGGAGTGGCAACCGCTGTACGCGGATGTGAAAGGAGTCCAATTTATCGAGGGACTTCCAGATATAGAGCAGTGGCGGGGGGATAAGCGTCGGCTAGTTATAATTGATGATCTCATGTCTGAAACTGACCAGAGAGTAACCCATTTGTTTACCAAAGGCAGTCATCACCGCGACCTCAGCGTTAAATATATCGTGCAAAACCTGTTTGGGAAAAATAAGGAGCATCGAACTATTAGTTTGAACGCGCTTTATATCGTGCTGTTCAAGAACCCGCGAGACGGTTCGCAGATTACTCATCTGGCCAAACAGATTTATCCCGGACGTGTTTTTTACGTTCAAGATAGTTTTAAGGACGCCACAAAGGACCCCCACGGTTATTTGTTAATCGACCTCAGACAGGAAACACCTGAGCAGTTACGGTTATGGACCCACATATTTCCAGGCGAGCAGCAAGTCGTGTACGTACCTAAATAACATGTCGCTAAAACGGCACGGCGAAATACTGAAGATTTTGGCAAGCTCAAAATCTCCCGCAGTAGTTAAGACCATACTAAAAACGGCGTCACCTGACCTAGTACGCACACTCTGCGAGTGCTGCCATAACGTGTTAAAAGGAAACGTTCGCCTCACGAGCGAGCAGAAACGTCGATTGCGTCGGCACAAAGACAAGTTGCTCGTGTTCACCCGAAAGAAAGTGTCGACCACAAAACGAAAAGAGATTTTACAAAGCGGCGGGTTTATCGGGGCGTTACTGGGCCCTATACTGAGCGTGTTGACTGGTATTTTGGGACGTTAAATGGCCAAAAAAATGTTTTTAGTCGACCCGCGTGTACTAGAGTCGCATTCTCATTACGCGCCGCCTGAACCATTAAAGGATAACTTGCGAGACTTGGACGCGTTAATGCAACAAGTCCTGGATAGGGACGATTTGTTACCACGTGACAAAGCCAGACTATATCAGCAAACATTGCATCGATATATGACGTGCCTAGAACAACATCGAATCAAACCACTAGGGATAGTAGATATCAAACCACCGTCGCTCCCACCTATCGAGCAGCCACCGATCATTAAAGAGCAAGACAAGCCGATAAAACCTCAGTCACCCGAAAAGAAAAGGCGTGACGAGTATGCTTTGAGAAAAAGGAAGACCTCTAAAATCCCCACTCCACGCAAAGAGTGGGAAAAATGGCCACGCGACTAGGGAAATTTTACTACGATCCCAGTCGCACAGGGGCCTATGGTGGTGTAGGGGCCTTCAGCAAGCACCCAACTAGGGACTAAAGACATAAAAGAATGGTTGCAGCATCAGGATACGTACACTCTGCACAAGCCCGTTTGGCATAGATTTCAGAGGCGGGCTACGATAACGGGGGGACTCGATCAACAGTTCCAGATAGATCTGATTGATATGAGAGATTTGAGAGAGAGTACAATAACGGTTTTGCGTATCTGGTAACGGCCATAGACGTATTCAGTAAATATGCGTGGATCATACCCATTAAACAGAAAACCGGCAAACAGCTAGTCGAAGCCGTGAGTAAAATATTTCCGGAGCGCACCCCCGTAAAACTGCAACGGACAAAGGTTCGGAATTCATCAATAAGACATTCCTAAAGTTTCTGAAAGCACGGGGCGTGCACTTTTTCACCACAGAGAACGAAGACATCAAAGCCGCTGTCGTGGACAGATTCAATAGAACAATAAAAGAGAAAATGTGGCGGTTTTTTACGAAAACCAACTCGCTGCGGTACGTCGATGTGATCGATAAATTGATCCGCAGTTACAATTATTCTTTTCACCGGAGTATTGGCATGAAGCCTGCGCAAGTTACCGCGCTCAACCAGGAAACTGTGTGGCAGCGATTGTACGGCTCCCTCACCGTTCCGGTTCTCGCTAAAAAAGATGTGCATGCCGGGGATCGTGTGCGCGTGGCGCAAGCCAGACAGACTTTTTAAAAAGGTTATACGGCCGCGTGGACAGAGGAATTGTTTACTATCAGCCGGGTCAAATGGACCCGACCGATAACCTACGTACTGAAAGATGATTCTGGCGAGGAATTAAAAGGTGCGTTTTACGCAGAAGAAATTCAAAAAGTTGGAGATAAACAGCTGTATAGAATCGAACGGGTTATACAAGAACGCCGAGGCGCGAACGGAATACAGTATTTAGTGAAGTGGTTTTCCTATCCGTCGTCATTCAACAGTTGGATTTCGGACATAACGAGTTATAGAGACTAATGACGATGGAATCGGAAGCCGAAGAAACAACGGGTCTCAGTGAAGTAGGCTTGGAGGTAAAGGCGCTGTTACGTGACCGTGGCTCTATCTGGCGCCAACTTCCGCGCCCCGAACTAGTTTTCATCAGTCAAATGGTTATTATATACGTGGTAATCGGGGTGTCTCTATTCAATCTGACAAGTGGGTCGAAGGACACACAGGACAGTAAGCTGAGGATAGCTCTATTGTCCAGCTGCCTCGGGTACCTGCTACAAAACACTAAATTGGAAGCTCTAAAATGAGTTTCCATATCACGTTACCGTCTAATGCGTCTTTGAACCTCTATCCAGATAATCACCCTGGCAAATTTTTCGTCAAACTACCCCAAACTATAGACGTGAGTTCGCAGTACGAAGTCGGCTTGGCTGAAATACAGTTTTCAAACAGTTACTTTAATGTGTTAGAGGGCGATGTGTGGTTACAGTATTTCCCACCGCGAAAGCCCTGCCCATACTATTGAAACTAACCCTGGGTTATATCGATCAACGAGAGCGTTGTCGATGAGTTGTCGGGCAAGAGGTGAGCGGTCAGCAGGCGAAAATACGCTTCTATTTTCACAAAGGGAACAAAAAGGCTCAATTGAAACTATTCGCGGAAGGCGAAGTAAGAATTAGCGAGACGTTAAAAGACATGTTAGGATTTACAGAGTCCCGCGTGTCAGAGAACACCCCTGTCCTGGAAGGGACAGAGGGACGTCTGGATAGCGCCATAAATAATGTGTACGTTTATACGGATATCGTGGCCGCCCGGCCAGTCGGCGACTTTGGTTCCTTTGTTGAGAGCGGTCCCCATCTTGGACAGGCACTCGAACTCCATGTTCAGGATTTATGACAAACCGCATTACCTACCCCTGAGCAGATTCTCGTTCGATCTAGTGGAAATACTTTTAACCACCGAAATGGGGAAGACTATCACATTCGAGAGCGGAACTTCGGTACTGACGTTACACTTTCGGTCCAGCAGACATTTTGATTTGTGAACATGGTGAGACATACACAGCTACATAGAAGGCCTAAAGTTTACGAGGAATTTTACTGTAATCAGGCCGGACATGGCTTCCCCGTGTTTATGGGCGGGAGAAGTCAAAGGGGACGGGCAATCGGATCTTTTTTTGGCGGATTGGGTCGTACTATATTGCCGTGGCTTAAAACGGGTGGGAAAGCCCTTTTACGCGAGGGTCTCGGTACCGGCTTGCAGGTAGCCCAAGACGCCATGCCTTCAGTCTAAACTATCTACAAGTGACGGTAGATGGACGCACAGTTACAGGGAAACCCTTAACTATGAACTATGAACGCAACCAATACGTGCGGGCGTATTTCGGGACCAATCTGGCTCTAGGGCTAATCGGAAAAGATGCAGGTCATGAGTTAGACTATCGACATTTAAAAAATGGATATGCTCTATACGCTTTATATTGCCTCTAAAGACCTTCCTACCGGCGCATCATCACTATGTGTCATCGAAAGTTGTTTTGGCAAACCCGCATTCTATATGCTCCCAAAATTCATAAACTTCACAATCCTGGTAGGCCTATTGTTTCTGTTTGCTCTTGTCCTACGGAACATATCTCCGCTTTCCTTGACAGTATCTTCAACCCTATAGTCACCACACTACCTTCATTCTTGAAAGATACTAACCACACTTTGTCTGTTTTTTCTTCTATTAAGTTGTTACCTGGCAGGACTTATCGCCTCTTCCTCCTTGATGTCTGCTCACTGTATACCTCTATACCTCATTCTGACGGACTTCAAGCTCTCCAGTTTTTTCTCGACAGGAGAACTAACCCTCTTGTCTCCACCTCGACTCTCCTTCGTCTTGCAGAACTAGTTCTCACTCTCAACTCCTTTCAGTTCAATGACCAGTTCTTCGAACAGATTAGTGGGTCGCCATGGGTACTAAAATGGGACCCAGCTATGCTTGTCTATTCATGGGTCATCTTGAACACTTAGTATGGAACACCTATGATGGCCTTCTTCCGTCCGTGTATCATAGATACATCGATGATTGTATTGGAGTTACCGATATGTCTGACGCCGATTTGTCACGCTTCATTACCTTCATCAATGCCTTCAATCCTGCTATTCGGTTCACCTCTCACATCTCTACCTCCTGTGTCAATTTTTTTGACATCACTATCACCATCAGCCTATCCACTATCACTACATCAGTATACTACAAGCCTACTGATACACATAGCTTTCTTCTGTATACCTCTTCCCATCCACAGGCTTGTCGTGACTCTTTACCTTTCTCTCAACTCTTACGCCTTCGTCGCCTCTGCAGCGAGGACGACGATTTTCTTGATAGAGCTCATGAGATGCTTGATTTCTTCCGCCAGCGCCTATACCCGGAGAATGTACTTACATCTGCCATGCATCGGGTTCAGCTAATTGTTCGCCAGGAGGCCCTCTCTCACATACTTAGAACCCCCAATTCTGACAGGGTTAAACTTATCTTAACTTTCCACCTTCATAGTTCCCTGGTGAAAAGGTCTTTTCCATCATCTCCTATTCTTCAGTCTGATCCTGAGACACGTTCAGTCTTCCAACACTACCCTTTGGTGGCGTACAGACGGACAGAAGCCTCAAGGATTTGTTGGTACACAGTCGCCTCAAGCCTAACATCCAGAGTCACTTGGCCCCTATCCAATGTGGCCGTCGGCGCTGTAATACATGTGCATATGTAATACAGACCCGTACTGCCTCTTTTCCAAAAGCTACCTATACCATTCAAGACAGTTTCACGTGTGAGTCCCGCAATATCATCTATGCTATCACCTGCAAACGATGCCATAAGGCCTATATTGGTGAAACCGGTAAGAGGCTCGTGACCGATTCGCCCAACACTTACGCGATATTCGCCAATGCTCTATGACTCCTGGGGCCCACTCATTTCAATGATACTGGCCATTCAGGAGTTGACGATGTCCAGGTCACAGCCATCCGATCATGTTCCTCGATGATCGCAGTCGATTCGCCCTGGAGAACCGTTTTATTTCATTCTATGGCACTTTGCGACCTCTTGAACTCAACGTATTACATTCCTATGCTTCTTAGTACTGTCTTATCTCGTGCCTTGTTATCTATATGTGTGTTTGCTCCATATATGTGCTATTTATCCACTATATTGTTTATTGTTCCTTTTCCACTTTCGGTTTTTGTGTTGCACTCATTTCGTTGTTCGTTTTTATTCCCATATTTTCATCAGATAGGTTTATGTTTCAACATGTAATCGTCCATTTGTAGTGTTCCTCGAAATTCGTCATTCTTGTTGTATTGTTTGCTTGATAAAGGCCTTTTGGTCGAAACGTTGCTGTTTATCGTCACTGTTTATGTATTTTGTAAAACTGTAGTACTTTGTTTTTACGTGTTTACCTATTTTTCCAAGTTTTATTGCAGTCTCCACCCTTTTTCGATTTAACCCCGAGTTTAACTGATGGAGACCAGTTTGAAATGCCTAAAGCAGGACCTCTCTCGGTTGAATTTAAATTCGCGGCAGCTACAACCGAAACACTTCAAGTTTTTATTTACGCTGAACTGGACTCTATCCGGGAAATACCCAAAAACCCGACAAGTATTGACAGACTACGTCGCTTAAAATGAATACCAGACAGATACTCCAACTTTGCTCACCGACATATACGTGCGCCGGTGTCATCCCGGGCAGGTGTGTTCACGAGATATGTTACCCGCAAGGATCGATCGCACAAGGACCGCCTGTTTCGTGATCAATACCGATACCAGCGATCTACCCGGCTCTCATTGGATTAGTTTGTTCTACAACGGTCTAGGCCGCTTTGAATATTTCGACTCATTCGGCTTTCCTCCCCTTCATCGGGAGATTGTGACACTTATCCAAAATAACTCCAATAGCCCTTTTGTCTATAACGGCCGAGCCCTGCAAGATATTAATAATTCAACCTGTGGCCTGTACGCAATACACTTTTTAACAACCAAAGCAAGAGGTGGTTCCATGCAGAGAGTGTCGGCCGCTTTTCCCGCCTCCCATCGTCAACATGTCAATGATTTTATTGTGCCCGACTTATTGCACCGTTAACGAGAAAAGCTGCTATCCAATTATAACACGCAAGTAGGAACTTGGCGTTCAACGTGGGCCCACCATCAACTACTCTCTCCACCGACTCCTGCTCACAGAAACCAGACTTACCTCGGACAAACTATTCAGTGTTGTTAACTATTTGATGTCGTATGTGTCAATAAAATTAAAAACCCAAGGGCGTGTTTGTTATTAATTTAAAATGTATGACTTGGAAAATATGTGCGCTGTAATTTAATTCTCATTCCATTCTTTAATAATAAACTACCTGGTCCACCATCTTGGGTTACCTCCGACAGTCGCGCGATTTTCTGGGACGAGCGCTAGTTTTCTCTCTCCTCCCTCCTCCCCAGTCCGCCCCACTCCTTCCCACTCCCCACCACGCTCTCCCCTCTATCTCAGTGATACGCTAAGAACAGAATTCCTGAACGCCACACCACGAGCGGGCTCAATTGTTACCATAGAGTCTGTTGTACCTTTGTGATGTAATAAAGATATATAAAATCACCTCCATTTCGTTTCTCCCTTTTATTGCGCCATATGTTACCTTATTGTATTAAGCGGTAAAACTCTCTCTCTCATTCTTTCGTTCTCTCTCTCTCTCTCTCTCTCTCCTGTTATACATAACACTGAACCCGAAATATTTCGACGCCCCTCACACTTGAGGACAATTAGACTAGACAATACCAATAATCTACCTGGGCCGCCATCTTTTTTTACCTGTGCTCTGTTACGGTCGCCCTGAGCGGCCGCCCGTCTGTGATTTGTCTCTGGCCAGAGCTGACGTTCTCGTTAATATTGAACGGGAGCGCTGGCGTCACTGTTATTACATCGATTAGTGTTCCCACTACCTCCTGTTGCCAGTCCCCAATTAGCGGCGTACCCGCACATCGTTGGAAGTAGCTTGTATTGACATTGCAATGCCACACTGGGTTGAAATATCTGTTGAGATTCTGCATCGATATTCTCCGGCAAGGGCAATTGATCTTTGTGGTTTACAATGAACAGGAAATAGGGGTGGAGGTAATTCACGCATTCCCGGTAAACTTGATACCTAAACCCCGGGAAATTTCCCGAAGAAAGGCTTTGTCTGGCCCTTTATGTAAATATATTATTGAACAAGAATCTTGCGGTGGCGAGAGGCCACCAATAATTAAAGTGTCACGTTATCGGCGCCGTTTCGCTGCCATCCCCTAAGCGGTGATGCCTTTGTCAATAGCATCACGTTGCCTTATTGGCCATATTTCACAATTTGGAAACGAGGGTTTGAATGTCGAAGACAGCCTATCAATTAGTCCATAAAACCGACTGCTCGCGTCGTTAAGCGCATTCAAGTTACCACATATCGAGAGTAACTTCGCTCACTCACAGTCCTAGAGAAGTAAGTCTTCACACCTAAAGCGTGAGTTGTGTTGCCAGCCGCCTGCAACATATTGGAAAAGCCCGGTCAAATGTAAGTAGCCGTGTTAATTATATATATATATGTTTTAACTATGGTAGCTTATATTTTCATAAAACTAGTCATTGGGAAAGGTAAATAATTGTTGAACATTTTAAGAATAAAAAGAAATGCAGGCCAGTTTGACACATGGGTGTTGAGGTACACTGAACTAATAGCATCCGTTAAGCTTTGTAGAGAAACATGCCGGCCGACAGGGCATTACCTGATGTGGGTAGGTATAAAAGTAACTTTAAAAATCACAAAAAAAACATGAGGTATTTTAATACTACTTTTTATTCTTTGTGAACTGTTATGGGTTGTAGGTTAGCTAAAGAATTCGATGAAGCCAGAAAAATTGTCCAACCATGAAGCTATACGGGTTTCGATATAAGCCCCGACATATAAAACAAAAATGTTTTTCCTTTCCTCGACGTCTGTGTCCGAGTTGAATAGGTTATCCACCAGATGCTTGGCCAGGACATATCCCATTGTATAGATGGCAACTATACGCCCATAATTTATGACTTCGTCAGCGAGGACCTCATCAGCCAACATTGTAAATGTGTCATAACTATCGTATTGTTTAGCCAGATTGACGACTTCTTGCAATAATTGTCCATGCATGCCTAGGAAGCGCTGTATTAACCGGCTCATCAGCTGACTTTGCCGAGTCGGCTCTATCTTACCGGGCATGTAGGTACACAGTACGTCTAACGCAATTTGGGTAGCCTCACTAGGTACTATATTGTTAATTTTCTTAGCCGGTTCGTAACCTGTATTGTTTTCTCTTTATAGATGTCGGCACCTCCAACCGACGAGCGTCGACTGAAGGAAAAGCACACGTGCCCGGAGTGTAAGCGAGTATTTGTGCATCTTCGAAACCTCGTCAGGCACATCCAAACGGCGCACGAGCATAAATATCATCAATGAGCTGTCTGTGAGAGGACGTATAACAGATCCGATACACTCCAGGCCCATATTAAAAAGAAACACGCGGACTCTGCACCAAACGTTCCCACCACGGGGACAGCAACTTCTTCCAGTGGGACGCCTAATTTATCTGTGTCAGCATCTCTACCCTCCACATCTACCTCGTTAGTGTCCAGCTCAAAATCAACGCATAAGAGAACTCTTCCGGTTGTTGCCTTTTTCCACGTCAAAAGACGGAGACTAGCCACGGAAAAAGACTCTCTGACCTCACTACCAGTCGATATTCGCCAAGTTTATATGGACAACTGGCACGCCATTAGGACACATACGTCGGATAATAGACATTTATCCATATTTACCCGGTACAATAACCCGGAAAAAATTCACCCGCTCGATTGGCCATCTAGATTAAACAGTGTTTTTAACGTGCAAAAGAGTAGGGTTTAAAATTAATTACAGCCACCACACAGTGCTACGAAACAGAGAGACTAATGAGTTGCGGTTCTTTCACGCCTTAGCTAATAATGCCTGTGTCTTGGAGTATCCCAAATTGATTAACAACAGAACTGACTTTGACGCCTTTTTGAGCAGCTTACATGACAGTGACATCCTCAATTATGCGCAACATAGACGTCATAATACAGGCTGGAGCGTTGAGTGCGTCCCATCTTCTTAGTTCTATCTCTACAAGTTGAATGATTATCCTATAGGGTGTCTGCTCACAGATATTCCAGACCAAATAAAAAACAACAGATACAGTAATATACTGCAAATGGATTCGAATTCCAAAGCGTATTTGGACAATCTATGTTTTTTTAGATGCCTAGCAGTTTTTAAAGGTGTGGTGGTCAAGGATGTTAGAAAACGTTCTAGGAGTTTGCTGAAACAGTGGATCGCACATAGCGAAACATCCGCCCAGATAGCCTTTCCCGGTATTACTTTACTCCAAATCCCTGCTTTGGAAGAGTGCTTCAGGATTAACATCGACATATTTGAATTTGATGAGCGACAGGTCCTGGTCCCAAAACTTAGAACTAGTGGGAGATATAACGACACTTTGAGACTGCTATATTATAAAGACCATTTCATGCACATAACTGATATTGACGGAGTTGCAAAGGCGTTCGCCTGTCCTAAATGTCAGAAATTGTGGAATGTTTTCGGGCAGCTTACAAGACACGAACAGACTTGTAATGGGGGTAAAACGGTAGACGTGTATCCTGGCGGAATTTATAATCCCCCCTCCTCTATTTGGGAAAAAAATTGCCCTTGAAGGTATCTCCGTAGATAGCGAGTTTATCTACCCATATCGGGCGACATTTGACTTTGAATGTTATTTTGATAGTTCGGACTTACCACCTGTGACTAGCAAAACTACTTTCTCTGCTAGACACGTACCGCTCTCGTGCTCGGTAGCCTCCAACGTCCCTGGCTTTGTCGCTTCTGTTTGTTTTATCACGACCGGAGATTCTCAGGATTTGGTCACTAGAATGCTCCAGCATCTAGAACTAATCGCCGATAAAGCTTACGACTTATTGAGGGAGCAATTTGAAGAAGTTTTGACCATCTTGCCTTTTTAGCCGACCTTAACCTAGAAGACGCTAGCGAAGAGCTGCCTGATAATACGCTGGCTTATAAATTAGACAAGTATTTGCGCCAATTACCGCTTTATAAGCTTCCCAAATCGGGCAAATACGATCTCAGTGTAATCAAACCGTACCTGCTAGCTTATTTTTTCAACAAAGTCGAAGACGAAGACGACGACGACGATACGTCTTCCTCGGGCCCCTTCAGTTATATAGTGAAAAGAAACAACAACTTGATGTGCCTAGCTACTAAAAGATTGAAGTTTCTCGATATATCTAATTTTTTAGCTCCAGGCTCAAGTTATACAAAGTATCTAAAGGCGTATGGAGTCGAAGAAGCCAAAGGCTTTTTCTGTTACGAGTATATTGATAATTTGAGCAAGTTGGATGGAAATCGGTTACCTCCGCACTCGCCTTTTCTCTAGCCTTAAAAACTGCAACATTTCAGTAGAAGATTATGCGTATTGCCAGAAGGTGTTTGGGCAGCTCACAATATGACCACTCTACGCGAGTTCTCGTCTGGTACAATAATAAAGACGAGTCCCATTCTTAGTAGCCCTAGAAAAACAGGTTAAGTTTTACGAGGATCTAGGGATTGATATGCTGAAAGAGGCCATCTCGGTGCCAGGGGTAACTCTAAAGTACCTGTTTAAGACGCTAGCCAAAGATGTGGCCTATAGTTTATGCGCAAAACGGGATGAGGCCATGCATAAAACTATTAGAGATAATATCGTAGGTGGACCAGCAATCATATTTCACAGATATCACGAGGCGGGGAAAACTTTTATTAGGGGAAATATCGATAAGGTGGTCAGAGGAATTAAAGGATATGATGCGAACGCTTTATACCTGTGGGTTTTAATGCAGAAGATGCCGACAGACTTTCCCGTTATTAGAAATAAAGAGGACGGGTTCATTCCCCATAAGGCCAATTGGTTTACCATCCAATGCCGGGAATACTTACGGTGGGTGGCACATACAAATAACGTAGAGCTGGTCACGCAGTTTAACGGGCGCGAAAAGATGTTGGGATCTCGCTACATTCCCGTGGATGGATGGGGCATGGCCACTAGAACGGCGTATCAGTTTCACGGATGTTTGTTCCATGGCCACCCGGACTGCCCAATAACTAAAGGTAAAACAGTTAACCCAGTGAACAACAAGTCGTTGACTGACCTATATAGAGATACTTGCGAAATTCACGCTTATTTAGAGACCTGTGTCAACGTTAACGTAGAAGTCATGTGGGAATGCGAGTGGCAACTGCTGAAGAAGACGGATGCAAAGCTACGCGCTTTTCTTAAAAGATTTTCGAGACACCGACCCTCCTATTCTAACGGCCCTGTAACTGAGGCCCGAATTATATCTGCCGTCTTAGATGAAAGTTGTTTTGGCTTGGTTTAGTGCGACATTCATGTCCCAGACAGTTTAAAAGAGTATTTTTCAGAGATGACTGATCTTTAAAACGTTGACGTCACAAGAGTTGACGTGGGCGAGTTTATGCGCGATTACGCCGACAAAAATAAACTTCTGACGGGGGCTAGACGGACATTAGTAGGAAGCCACGAGGAACAAAAATTTTGTTGGCCACCCCCTTTTTAAAATGGTATTTAGCGCACGGCCTCGAAGTTACGCAAGTGTATCAGGTGATAGAGTACCAGCCCGTTAGCTGCTTTACAAAGTTTGGGGAGACCGTTTCGGAGGCGCGTCGCCAGGGGGATAAAAACGACATGTACGCCCTCACCGGTGAGACTATGGAGTTGCTCGGTAATTCAGCCTACGGCAAAACTTTGACCAACAAAGCTAAACATTCAGATGTAGAGTACTGTAGGGGTAGCGCCACCTCGGACTTTGTTAATAACCCTCTTTTTAAAAAAAATGTCGCAGATAGACGACGACCTCTTCGAGATAGAGTCGGCGAAAAAGAAAAATGTTTGGGATCTACCACATCAGATAGGCTTTTTCGTTTACCAGTATGCAAAGTTACGTATGCTGGAATTCTATTACGATTTCTTAGATACATTTATAGATAGGGCCGATTTTCAGTTATGCGAAATGGACACGGACAGTTTATATTTGGCCCTTAGTACTGACACTCTCAATGCCGCCGTTAGACCTCACGTACGTCCTGACTTTTGTAAACAATATAACAACTGGTTCCCCTCTGAGATTTGCCACGCCGATCTGCCAGATTATATTACGACCGAAGGTACATTTGTAAGCGACTGTAGGGGGTGTAAAGATAGGCAACTATATCATAAGCGGACTCCTGGTCTTTTTAAAATCGAATACGAGGGTGTTGGAATTGTCTCTTTGTGCAGTAAGACTTACCACTGTTTCGGTGCATATCCTAAGACTAGCACTAAAGGCCTCTCAAAACAGCACAATACCTTAGACAAGGATACTTTTCTAGACGTGCTAAAAACCCAGCGTTCGTCTGGTGGAACAAATGTAGGCTTTAAAACAAAGGATGGTTCAATTTACACCTATACGCAACACCGAGACTCCCTTTACTATTTTTATATTAAGAGAAAGGTCCACTCTGACAATGTGACAACTTCCCCACTAGAAATATAAGGCCACTCACCTAACAAATTGTCTGTGTTGTAAAATAATAAATAAACAATATATGACTCACGCCTTATGTTTTTATATATATCTATATGTATCTATGTGTAACTAATGTGTATATGTATGTACCTACACACTTAACAAGAAGACGCTACTCCTAAATCACTATAACACCGGTTGATAATATGACTTGTCTCCCTTTAATATTTTTCTATATGGGAGTATAGCTCCAGAAAATCGATCTCATATATTGTTATATAATCTATATTGATGGAGCAAAAACGACCTCTCATGTGCATACCTATACTACTATTATTGTGGTAACAAAACAGAAAATACAGCAGTATAACAAATTTAACACTTTTGATAAGTCATAGGTGTATCCACATTTTTGCGAGAGTTGAATTCATGCAACATGAAAAGGCTTTACCTCAACTTGTGCCTTCATTTCGATATAGTTGTCACGTTAATATGTCAGGATGATTGTGGTGGTCTTGAAAAGGACCAGAAGTGTACATTAATGACAATATCATGCAAACATCTGTATTGCATAATTTTTTTACTAGACGACGTCGGAACTTTGTCTTCGTGTGTGACTACATGTGGTATGATGCATTGTCCATTATCAGACAATACATCTAATGTCGGAAGTATATTTATCTAAATTCACTCTCTGAATAAATAACTGTTCATTTATGTGGGACAGTCCCGATAATCGGCCTATTTCGAAACAAAAATGAGTTGAGCATTTTTCACCAGCCCATTTTGTCTTCTGCCTGCATGTGCAGTTATAAAACGCTGCCCTTTGCCACATGGTACTATAGTTCGTTCCAAAATTTGTGATCATCTTTACCAACCGATATAAAATCATCCACTTGACAGAAATTCTTGATTTTTATATAGGTATTTTTTTATGACGACGTTCAAAAGTATTTTGCCCATCAAACCTTTAGTTCTGTAAGAATTGTATTATATGTTATTACTAAATTTACCGCGATGTTGATCTGGTATATGTCGAAATTTTACAGTAAGATTGTCAAGTTTGTCTATAACTAAGCATTTCCGTGTTCCAAATGCAATTCAGTGCACGTCAAAATCAGGAATCCCGTGGAATTAATCAGTTCACAATGTTTCCTACCGACTGTCATTGGCGTATGTACGAAACCTTTACTTTCATTTATAGAAGTGGAAGGTATCATTAGTTCACTATGTGACCTTTCTTTTATAATATGTAATAGGAATACGCCTTTGCAATCATTCACCACCATTTTGTGTATTACTGTAAGTTCTAAACTTTGATGATCATTTTGTTTTGCTTATGCAAAATTATATAACAAAAACGTTTTTGCATCAACTAAGCTACCTACCAATTAGTTAAACATGGATTCGTAACGTCGTGAGGTATATAAGACTGCATGCAAAAATTACTTGTATCCATCAGATAGATTTCGTACAAATAAAACCTTAGTGTGATCACGAATTTTGGAACGAACTATAGTTTCTTAATCGTTCCATCTGATGACTGTTATTCTTTTTCATTGGTGTGGTGAGCATTAATCCATGTTTCGTCTAAATACACAATGTCATAGTTTTTGAACGCTTTTTCTAACTTCACTAAAATATTTACTTCTCATCACAACTAGATACGGTTTCGCACAGATAATGTTTCTTCCGCAGGCTTATTTTCTAAATGTGAAGACTGCACACCCCCACCACCCTAACAGCTCTTCATAATGTAGATTCTGACACATCGATGTGGTTGTTCTTTCTAAGCCCCATCTTTAATTTATTTAATGTCAGTGTTTCTTTCAACTCAAACATTAGACACAATTCTCTTCGAATAAGCTCTCTATCAAAACGATCTACGACTTTCTGTCTACCTTGCATTCTTGGTTGCATTGCACATGTACTTGAAAAGTCTTAAAGTGAATCCAGCGATTAAAAGTACGTCAATTTACTCCCGAAACGCACATTGCCCTCTGCTCGGTGTTAGAAATACTCCCATCCTTAGCTTTCTACAAAAATATAGATGCATCTTCATTGTGATGCTTTGCAATGTTACAAAATGTACTCTTATACTAACTTTAAAGACCCTACATTGTGCACACCTCTGAAAGGAATTAGGCTATTGAAATGAACTTGGAAAAACCAAACGTAACTTGTCCGTTCAATTGTAAGTACTTTTAGTACTCCAGTAAATAACGAGAAAACACTACAAACACATGGATATTGAGGTTTTTAAAATTGTGCACCAATAACAACAACAAAGCTACGGTACTTTGTCATTAGCCGACCGCAAAAAGTCCTGAACAACGAGTTCCGGGTAAACCCCGGGTATCCCGTAGGCGTGTCGGGGATTGTCCAGTAATTTCCAAAGGTCGAACAGTCTGCACGGTTTATTCCATTTGCGTTTTTGGGGTTTCATGTTGAAAAACCTTTCGTTTTCGGCTTTAAAAAAAATTAAGTAGTAACAAACAATCGCAAGATTTTATATTTTGTGGCAGGGTTAGGGTTAGGCAATTTCTGTTTTTTTGTTCCTATAATATAATTGTTCCTCCTTTCCTCGCTGTATTTGTGTTGTTATCACTGTATATGTATCGACATACTAATGCTTGACCTACCTGGGTCCCAAAGTGGACTGTCCACGATTATTTACAATATATCTGAAAATAGATGACACTTTCCGACAATTTCTAAAAATAGGTCTTCCTGTCAGTTGTGGCCGGCTAATGACAAAGTACCATGTTGTCTACAGCGAGGCATTGGTTTAGGGGTATCCTGTCGAGATAAGTAAACGAAGTGGTTATTCACACTCGAGTGTGAATAACGCCGAACGTTATTCACACTCGGATATAAATAAAGCTGATTCGATTGGCTGACTTTTAAGCGCAGTACCTGTACGTGATTGAAAAAAAAAAATGGCGATCGAGAAAGGAGCGTCTTTTTTTTACTCTTAAAGATTTTGAAGCAGCCCTTAAAAAGTACGAAGAGGAAAATGGTGTTCTTTTTGTTAAGATAAGCTCAAAGAAAGTAAGATTACGTTTTACTTTATTTTAATGATAGTTTCCATTATAATATGTTAGTGTAAACTAAGTTAATGTAAAAAGTGCAAGTGATACTTATAGTATTATATAATTATACACACACTATTGGACCCTATTTTAAAACAATTTCAATATTTAAGATAAAAGCATTACTTTGTAAATATACATAATTCAAATATGTTGTATGCTATAGACCTAGCTAACTGCTACAGAAAGATCCTACGAATGCCATGGACAGAAAAAAGAAAGAACACTGAATTCCTGAAAGAACTAAATCTTAAAGAAAATTGGCTGATAAACAACATAATATACAGAATAATTAGATACTTTGGTCACATCAAGCGTCACGATGGCCTGGAAAGAACAATATTAGAGGGCAGGGTCCCAGGACGCAGAGGCAGACCAAGAAGAAGATGGCTACAAGATATTAAAGAAACCATGAACATGACCATCGACGAGTGGGTGAACTGGCTAGAGACAGAGTGAATTTCAGATGCGCTGCAAAGAGGGCAACGTCCTACAAAGGATACGCACCTTGATGATGATGAGACCTAGCTATATATTTAATTTAATTGGATACTGCAGGGGGGGGGGCAAATAGAGTAAAGTATGGGTGCGGGCAGAGCCCGCCCTGTAAGTGCGTGACGTCATTTATGGACAGTCCCTAAGGAAATAAGTTTGAAGTTAACGCCAAGCGCAAATACATTTACTGGGTAAGGTTGACCGAGCGCAAATACTAAAGTTGCGTTTTAGTGCCTAACTAAACTGCCCTCCCTGGGACAACCGAACAAGGTACTGTCGCATTAACCAACTAAAATCCCCGGAAAAATGAGGTGGGTGATGTGGCGAGCGCAAAATTTCAGTTACGTTGCTAGCGCCGATTGAAACGACCATCTAGAATATATGTGCGCAGCCCCAGTCCAGTGTTTCCTGGACAGAAAAAATGCACAGTAGACATTGCAAAGTGCCAACATGCGCCTCAAAAAACCTGAGAATGTTCCTATTGCGGAATAAACTAAACGAGGTCAGAAAAGTAAGGCCGACATTGTAAAGATTTGACAGGCTGTCCAACTCCGAACAATGGCGAAGGCCGACACTTTTACGGTGTGTTGCACGAGTAAGATGCCGTCCAGACATAAAAGTAATGACGCAGGCAGAAAAGTTTCTGAGTATGCCAAACCCCCCCCAATGGAAAACAGATTCCAAAATCTAGCAATGGTGCGGCTGAAAAGAAGCAGCTTTATTCATCGGGCCCAAAAAGACCGAATAGGCAAACTTCAAAACTACCAAAGTTGGCATCCCTAAAGTCTGTGCCAGAGCAAACCTCTTAGAGAGGGGAGACTGAACCAGAAGTATGTATCCAGACAGGTTAAAGGAATACTCGACAAGGATGAGCAGAACAGCATACAACGCAAGATAGTCACTCTCAGTTTACTTGATGCAGAATACCCACATGATCTCTGGGTCCGGGTATATACGGATGGGTCAGCAGAAAATGCAGTGAAGAATGGAAGAGCAGGAGTGTACATAGAATACCCATACAACGTTCGAGATGCGATTAAAGTACCAACGGGGAAATTCTGTCACAACTATGATGCAGAAATTCAGGCAATCAAGGTGGCAACTGAGAAACTGTTGAATACCAGACTCGATCCTCAACCTGTTGTATTTTTGACTGATGCAAAATCAGCACTCCAGTCTAGAAAATTACCAGGTCTACAGACCCTACTGTCTAAACTGTCCAAGCAGCGCAGGGTCGTCTTTCAGTGGATACCCTCTCACTGTGGAATACCAGGAAATGAAACAGCAGACCGATTGGCCACTGAAGGTGCTGCAGGAGAGCAACCAGATGTGCCAGTTACCTACCACCAAAAGAAAATGGTGATTAAATCAATCAGAAATCCCAAAATACCAACACAAGACGATTACTATAATATGAGCAGATTGGAACAAGTTGTCCTTCTGCGCCTTAGAACAGGACACAATCGACTCTGCAGCCACATATATACAAAATTCAAGATTGACAATTCAGCCATGTGTACATGTGGACAGGCACACCAGACTGCAGAGCACATACTTCAAGACTGCCCCAATATGATACACTGAGGCAAACTCACTGGCCTAATGAAGCAACACTGACAGAAAACTACACGGACTTCGTGTGAGCTACAAAAGAAAGTGAAGTTCATACAAGAGACAACATTGAATATATAGACAATATTTCAAGCGAACGAAAGGAAGATGCCGTCACAGGGCAAGCTTATGTGCCCCCAAAAAGATTGAGAAATGTTCCTAATTCGGAACATAGTCAGAAAGGCTGCACAGCACTTTGGCGTAGATCATAAAGCCCAAATATACTGCAAAAAGATGATCGTAAAGGCGCAGATCCAAGCCAAAATATACGGCACAACGGATCGTTCTAGGACAAGCTACCCTATAATATATATATATATATCTATATAGTAAATAAAATGCTGGATGAAATAGGGTGTGCGGGCCAAGT
This sequence comes from Arion vulgaris, assembly GCA_020796225.1. Lineage (NCBI taxonomy): Eukaryota > Metazoa > Mollusca > Gastropoda > Stylommatophora > Arionidae > Arion > Arion vulgaris. Next base: position 8,090,565 of record CM036764.1, on the reverse strand, counting down.
CACCATGGGCGCATATGCACAACGTAAAAAAGCATTCTCGTCAAAGACCAATCACATTTAGAATGATAAAATTAGCCGCGAAGAACGAACGCAAACAACAACATATCTTATAGGCAGGCCTGTTTTTGTAGGCCTAGGTCTATATAATCTAATATATTTTATTACAACGAATTCGTGTAATATGTCATTATAGGCCTATAGTTAGATCGGATAAATTATTAGTTAGGCTTATAGTTTGTCGAAGATTATTAAACTTTTCGTATCTGTGTAAAACGCTCTAGTCTATATTATGCGGGGATATCTTTTTATTATATTGTATTGGCATTGATATGGCATAGCCATCTGTGTATAACACGGAGATATATCTTGTTGTATTGACATCTGTCAATAATGCTCTGTTTTAAACTATACGAATAACATTCTTAGTTATTCACACTCGCGGCTGTGAATAACTCCGGGACGTTATACACAGCCGAGTGTGAATAACGCCGAGCGTTATTCACACTCGGCTGTGTATAACGTTCGAGTTATTCCAGCCGAGTGTGAATAACGCCTCCATAAGTAAATGTTCATGTAGTCTACCATACATTACAATTCTCAAGCACGGTGGTATTCACGATAGCCTGCGAGAGAAATCACACATCACTTTCTCATAAGAAACGACTCATGGTCACATCACCACATTTTTGTTCAGGTAATACGAACTATAGTGAGTTTCAAAACTCATGTCCATGTTTGAAATTCTGTGAGTCCGGAGCCCTTTAACGTAAAGACGTGCTTTTTTGCATGTGCTCTATTAATCGTCATGCCATTGCAAGGAAATAATTGCAATGAAAACAAACCGCTTGCTTTCACTTTAACTTATATGTGGTATACAAAAAACAATAAACATGAAATAGACATACATTTGAAATGCTTACAGTAGCTTTATTGTTGTTAGCGGTGAGTAATTTTATAACCCCAATACCCACGTGCCTTTAGTGTTTTCCCGTTATTTACCCGAAGACCAAAAGTGTTTACAATTGAACTGACAAGTTACGTATGGTTTTCCGAAGGTCATTTTAATAGCCTCATTTCTTTCAGAGGCGTGCACATTGTATGGTCCTTACAATGAGTATAAGAGTAAATTTTGTGACAATACAAAGCATCAAAATACAGATATATCCATATTTTTGTATAGAAGCAAAGGGTGGGAGCATTTCTAAACCTGAGCAGAGTGCAATGTGCGTTTTGGGAGTAAATCGACTTATTTTTAATCGCTGGATCAAAGATGTATCAAGTAGATGTGCAATGAAACCAAGAACGCAAGGTAGAAAGAAACTCGTAGACAGTTCTGATAGAAAGCTTATTCCAAGAGAAATGTGTTGAACATTTGCTTAGGATGAAGAACGACATTAGTGTGTCAAAATCTACATTATGGAGAGCTGTTAGGTGAGGAGGAGGAAGACAGGCTTCACATTTAGAAAATAGACGGTGCAAGAAACATTATCTATAGAAACCGCATCTAGCTGTAATGGGAAGCAAATATTTGCGTGAAGTTAGAGAAAGGCGTCGACAAACCTATGGCATTGTGCATTTAGACGAGACATGGATTAATGCTCACCACATCAATGAAAAAGAATGGCAGCCATCGGATGGGACGATTAAGAAACTAGTACCATGTGGCAAAGGGCAGCGTTTTAAAACTGCATATGCAGGCAGAAGACAAAATGGGCTGTTGAAGAATGCTCAACTCATTTTTATTTCGAAATAGGCCGATTATCGGACTGTCCACATAAATGAACAGTTATTTATTCAGAGAGTGAATTTAGATAAATATACTTCCGACATTAGATGTATTGTCTGATAATGGACAATGCATCATACCACATGTAGTCGCACACGAAGAAAAAGTTCCGACGTTGTCCAGTAAAAAAATTATGCAATACAGATGTTTGCATGAGATTGTCATCAATATACACTTCTGGTCCTTTTCAAGACCACCACAATCATCCTGACATATTAACGTGACAACTATATCGAAAGGAAGGCACAAGTTGAGGTAAAGCCTTTTCATGCTGTATGAATTCCACTCTCGCAAAAAATGTGGATACACCTATGACTTATCAAAAGTGTTAAATTTGTTATACTGCTGTATTTTCTGTTTTGTTACCACAATAATTATTAGGTAGTCAAATATCAAAGAAAATTGCTGCTTCAGTAAAATGGCTGTACATACATAAATTTAAATTATATATTCGTAATGTCATTGGAAATCGAAAACTACACGCAAAATGACATTGTATTTCATGTAAGGATTATTGAGATAATAGAAGAAGTTTATGGGCACGAGATTTGAAAGTCACTATATCGTTCCACATCATCGTTTATATTCGTTAATTAAATACACTTACAACTAGATTTAAGCTATAAATTACCGTGCAAAGAACAGGCCCATCTGCTAGTGTACTTATACAACAGACTTCACGGACACAGTCCAAGCGATCAACCTCTAGCTGGCCTAAAATTAACTCGTAATGTTTATGGGTTTTTAAGGTTTTTTTTGTTATTTTTGAGGGCCTGCTATTTTACTAGAAGCATATATACTTCATGAATTTAAAATAGGCCTGTTATATATGGTTGCAAAGCTAATTGAATGTACTATCAAGATATGGGTTTTAATATCAGTGTCATGTAATATGTGATATCAGTGACCTAATTTTGATGGTGCTAAAAATATATTTTAATGCACATTTCAAATAATTGTACAGTCACAAAGAAGGAAAAGAAATAAGTATGAAATATATCATGAAAACTATTTACACAGCCTCTTAGTACCTTTATATTTGCACAATATATCCAAACATGAAGTTATTTGGACAATATATAAGGCAGTAATCATGAAATTTGCAACTTCTAAATATTTCCATATTTTGGAGACACCAATTAATAAATAAGAAATAAATAAGAAATGATGCAAAACTGGTTTAGTGAACAGCCAATAAAGAACTACCCCTTACAGTCTTGAGTAGGACAGTAATCTGAGTCATTAGATGCCATTTTAAGTGCAAATGTGTGATTTTTGACAAGAGAAAGTAAAAGCACGCTTGCAGAGATTATCCAAAATGACGGCCGATCGGAAAGGTCGGTGTAATAAAAGCATGTTTTTACCAAAGAAGTCGGAGAAGGTTATCCTGCATGGATAGGGGCACTGTAGTAACGGTAAGTAGGTTTTCACGCAAAAATCAGTCAGATGCGCCATACCAGGCTCCTGGCTAAGCATGGATTCATACCGGGCGAAACACAAGAACAAAAAATCATGCTTCAATCAACAAGACTAGACGTCTTAAAAATAAATAATATTTTGTTTACAATTTATTTTGGTAATATCATATGTTTTGCGATATGAAAAATATATTATATGCATTTAAATGCTTCAATAATACACGAATACGGCTAGTTCCGGAGTCATGCAGCCATCTCATTTATAAATGAGATTTTCTTGAATACCGAACGTTACAAGGGTTAAGAAATTAGTACCAAGCGGCAAAGGGCAGCGTTTTATAATTGTACATGCAGGTAGTAGACAAAATGGGCTGTTGAAGAATGCTCAACTCTTATTTGCTCTATATCGGCCGATAATCAGGACTGCCACACATAAATGAACGGCCACATAGAAGGTTGAGAAAACTATACCTTCGATATTAGATATGCCCTCTTGTCTGATAATGGCCAATGCATCATACCACAATGTAATGGCACAAGAAGACAAAGTCCGACGTCGTCTAGTAAATGAAATATGCAATACAGATGTGTGCATGAGATTGTCATCAATGTACACATCTGGTCCTTTTCAAGACCACCACAATTACCTTGACCTCTTAACATGACAACTGTATCTAAATATCTCATTTCTTTTTGTATGATTTCCACTGTTGTGGAAAATGTGGATACACCTATGACTTATCAAAATATGTAAATTTGTTATATTGCTGTAAATTCAATTTTGTGCGACCAAAATAATTACTTGGTAGTCAAAGATCAACGAAAATTGCCGCTTCAGTAAAACGGCTCTACCTACATACATTTAAATTATATATTCGTAATGTCATTGAAAATCATTACGAATTTATTGTTCCTCTCCGACCCACCATTGACCACTACTCAACTCTTCAAGATGTGACTCGTTTTCACCGTGGCTTGCGCTTGAAATTTCACTTTCAGAACCAGGTTGACTCTGACCTATGTCCTGACACGAGTATGTTTTCCAAGTTTTCTACTCGTAAACATGACTGGACACCCAAACCCGGTGCCTCTAACGCTCTTGATCTCTACATCAATAATACTATACATGATATTGGATTGCTCCACCCAAAACGCCTTTGGCAGTCTAACATGTCACCGTCGGAGTTTCGTGCTCTATCACACCTCCGTCGACGTGATGACATTGTTATCAAACCCGCCGACAAAGGCGGAGCTATAGTCGTCTGGAGCAAAGATCTTTACCTTCAGGAAGGTCATACCCAACTGCGTGACACTCAGTTTTATAAAACCAGCCCTACTGATGTCACTCAGTCTAATAATAATAAGGTTCGTGAAGTCATTAAGAACTTAATTGCCACGAACGACCTTCCATCCAGTGCATCATCACTCTGTGTGATCGATAGCTGTTTGGGTAAACCCGCCTTTTATATGCTCCCCAAAATTCATAAACTCCACAATCCCGGTAGGCCTATCGTTTCTGCTTGCTCCTGCCCTACGGAACACATCTCCGAATTCCTTGATAGCATCTTTAATCCCATAGTCACCACACTCCCGTCATTTTTGAAGGATACAAACCATGCTTTGTCTGTCTTTTCTACCATTGAGTTGCTACCGAGAGAACCTACCGTCTCTTCCTCCTTGATGTGTGCTCATTGTACACTTCTATACCTCATCCTGACGGCCTTATAGCTCTCCAGTTCTTTCTCAATAGGAGAACTAATCCACTTGTGTCAACTCTGCTCTCCTTCGTCTTGCGGAACTAGTTCTCACTCTTAACTCCTTTCAGTTTAATGACCAATTCTTTGAGCAGATCAGTGGGGTTGCCATGGGTACTAAAATGGGACCTAGTTATGCTTGTCTTTTCATGGGCTATCTTGAACACCTAGTATGGACTACATATGATGGCCCCTTCCGTCTGTCTATCACAGATACATTGATGACTGTATTGGCATCACTGATATGCCTGAAGCCGATTTGTCACGCTTCATTAATTTCATTAATGTTTTCAACCCTTCTATTCGTTTTACTTCTCACATCTCCACTACTTGTGTCAACTTTCTTGACATTACTATCACCTTACGCCTATTCACTATCTATACATCAGTATATTACAAGCCTACTGATGCACATAGTTTTCTCCTCTATACTTCTTCCCATCCCCGGGCTTGTCGTGACTCTTTGCCATTCTTGCAGCTCTTACGCCTTCGTCGCCTTTGTAGTGAGGACGATGATTTTCTTGAGAGAGCTCGCGAGATGCTTGATTTCTTTCGTAGGCGCCTATACCCGGAGAGGGTGCTTGTCTCGGCTATGCATCGAGTTCAGAAAATCACTCGCCAGCAGGCCCTTACCAGTCAGCATAGGACTACTAACTCTGACAGAGTAAAACTTATCTTAACTTACCACCCCCATAGTTCCCTGGTGAAAAATGTTTTATTCCGTCATCTGTCTCTCCTTAGATCAGATCCTGAGACCCGTTCTGTCTTCCTCACTATCCTTTGGTGTCTTACAGACGGGACAGAAGTCTTAAGGATATGTTGGTACACAGTCGCCTTAAGTCCAATATCCTGACTCATTTTGGCACTGTCCAGTGTGGTCGTCGGCGTTGCAACACGTGTGCTTATGTGATACAGACGCGTACTGTATCTTTCCTTTAGGCACGTTTCTTATTGACGATGGGTTCACATGCGAGTCCCGTAATCTTATCTATGCTATTATATGTAAGCGGTGTAACAAGGCTTATATCGGCGAGACAGGCAAGAGGCTCAGTGACCGATTCGCCCAACACCTTGCGCGACATACGCCAATGCTCTGTGACCCCTGTAGCCACCCATTTCAATGACACTGGCCATTTAGGTGCTCACGATGTCCAGGTCACAGCCATCCGATCATGTTCCTCGGATGATCGCAGTCGATTTGCTCTGGAGAATCGATTGATTTCTTTGTATGGTACCTTGCGACCACGCGGGCTCAACGTATTACATTCTTATGCTTCTTAGTACTTCTCTTCCCATGCTTTGTAATCTATATGGGTATATGTTGCATGTATTCATGTTATATTCCATTCTTATGCTTCTTAGTACTTTCTCTTCCCTGCTTTGTAATCTATATGGGTATATGTTGCATGTATTCAAGTTATATATTTACTAGATGTTTCATTGTTTCTTTTCCTTTCTATTTCTAGTTTTTATGTGTGTTTTTGTGTTACATTTATTTCGTTATTCGTTTTTATTCCAGATTTGCCTTAGATACGTTTGTATTTGGTCGTCCATTTGTGTTTCATTTTAATTTGTCACTCCTGTTTGTTCGTTTGCTTGATAAAGGCCTTGTTGGTCGAAACGTTGCTGTATTTTGTCATTGTTTTTGTAAACGAAAAGATACAATAAGCGTCTGTATCACATAGGCACATGTGTTGCAGCGCGGACGGCGACACTGGACAGTGCCAAAATTAGTCTGGATATTGGATATAAGGCGACTGTGTACCAACATATCCTTAAGACTTCTGTCCAGTCTGTAAGCCACCAAAGGGTAGTTGGGGAAGACAGAACGGGTCTCATGATCCGACTTATGGATATACAGATGACGGAATAAAACATTTTTCACCAGTGAACTATGGGGTGGAAAGTTAAGATACGTTTACTCTGTCAGAGGTTTGTAGCCCTATGCTGGCTGGTAAGCGCCTGCTGACGAGTGATTTTATGAACTCGATACATAGCCGATACAAGCACCTGCTACGGGTATAGGCGCCTGCGGAAGAAATCAAGCATCTCGCGAGCGCTCTCAAGAAAATCGTCGTCCTCGCTACAAAGGCGACGAAGGCGCAAGAGCTGCGAGAATGGCAAAGTCCCATTTTATATCACGCAATCGCATTGTCCATAATTTCTCAGATCACCACGCAAGCATGTATTTCAGTGCGGTTAGACTAAAAGCTCCCGTTCTGTGTTGGTTGATGTATCCTGGTTTTTCCCGTCTTGCCGCACCTTTCGGTAAGCACAGCTTACGAAGCCGAGATAGAGAATACCCTATATATATCAAACTGTTCACTCCCTTTGTTGATGTACTTGCGTATATATTTAATTGATTTTACAATATTACAACAAAACTCGACATGTATGTGTGCATTGAAGATTATTGATACCAGTGGACAATAGGGAATAACTCGTCTGTTGTAAACAGTTACAACTCCTCCTTTATGCCTGATATCTAAAGAAAAAAAAACTCCATATTCTAGCCACCAGGTCTGTATGTGGGATATCCATCCTCTCCTGTTCTGCTCTCATTTATAAATGGCCGAGGATATCGCTTTGAGTACGTTCTGTGTTGCGTGCAGGGGAGTCCTAGTTGAAACGACCACGAGGTCCATGAATCATGTTCTTTTCGATGATATCAGGCTGTCTTGGGTCAGAGGTAGGATCTTGCAGTTCAGCACTTATGAAGATATCGATGTAATTTGCAAATAAATTCATGAGGTATTCAACTTTTACCCTGAATACTTTGCAAATTATGTTTCATGTCTGTCGTGGGGATTCTGTCCTTGTAACATTTTGGTTATTTCATTCCATCTAGGGTTACATGTGGATCGAATAATCAATCACCTGGAACAGGACTTACTCCCTGAGACCCAATGTTGCTTCAGAGCAGGTCGTGGAACAGCAGACATGATATTTGCTGCTCGTCAATTACAGAAAAAATGCCAAGAGCAGCACCGTAACCTTTACATGGTCTTTGTCGATCTGACAAAGGCTTTCGACACGGTCAACAGAGAGGGTCTATGGAAGATCATGGAAAAATGTGGATGCCGAGTGAAATTCATCAAGATCGTCCAACAGTTTCACGAGGGCATGATGGCACGTGTACTTGATGAAGGGAAGCTGTCGGAAGCCTTCCATGTCACCAACGGCGTCAAACAGGGCTGTGTACTGGCCCCAACACTATTCAGCATGATGTTTTCTGCCATGCTGATGGATGTCTTTTGGGAAGGCGACGAACATGGGGTAAAGATTAGATACGGGACAGACGGTAATCTATTCAATCTTCGGAGGTTAAAATCCTTCACCAAGGTAAAAGAATCAACTATCTCAAACATGTTGTTTGCTGATGACTGCGCCCTCGCTACCAACTCTGCGGAAGAAATGCAGACTTACATGGACAAGTTCTCAATGGCCTGTGATAGGTTTGGCCTCACCATTAACACCAAAAACAGAGGTCATGTTCCAGCCCGCCCCTAGAGAACAGTATTACGATCTAGTCATCAACATTAAACACCAGCGTCTCCAGTCAACGGACAACTTTGCTTATCTTGGCAGCCTCCTATCCAGATAGGCAAATATAGATTTTGAGGTCAACAATAGGATATCCAAAGCCAGTGCTACGTTCGGAAGGTTACGTGTCACTGTGTGGGAACGGAATGGAATAAGCATAGTCACAAAGCTGAAAGTTTACCAGGCCATAGTGCTAACCACGCTGCTGTACGCAAGCGAGACATGGACAGTGTATAGCAGACACGCAAGAACATTAAACCATTTCCACACAAGCTGTCTACGCAGAATACTAAAAATAAACTGGCAGGACAAAATTCCAGACAGCGAAGTCCTCACAAGAGCAAAGATCCCAAGCGTCAACACCCTGTTGCAGAAGGCCCAAGTGAGATGGGTCGGTCACGTTGCTCGGATGCCTGATAAACGCATCCCAAAACAGTTGATGTATGGCGAGCTTGAAGGGGGCAGACGTTTAGCTGGTGGACAGAAAAACGCTTTAAAGACACTCTTAAAGTGTCTCTGAAATGCTTTGATATAGACAATACGTGCTGGGAATCCCTTGCGCAAGATCGCCAAATGTGGCGATGTAACAACAAAAAAGGAACCCGAATAGCTGAGAATCATCGTATTGTTGAGTCACAGAGAAAACGAGCACCGCGAAAAGACAGAGCACACAAAACGCACATGTCTAACCTTGATCATGTATGCCCCACCTGTTGTCGGGGATTCTGTTCTAGGATTGACTCTACAGTCACCTCCGCACACACCAGAGAGGTGCAACAGCACACGTCAGAGATTGTTGTCATCATCGCTTGCGATGGACGGCTATTATACATGTGAAGGTTATGAAAAGATCATGACGACCATACTTCCAAACATAAGTCATGGCATATTGGATCCGCTTATGCATATCCCTCGGACCTCCAGTGAAAGATGATGGAATAATAACAATATGACATATGTCCTGAACTGTGCCATCTCTTTGCATTGCATCTTTTATATGTGTGTAATTTTCTCTTGATAACTCTTTGTTTTAATTGTTCTTACTAAAACGGGAATCGTTCCGTTTCAATTCTTGCGTACATAACAATCCAATATTGATTCAAAAGTTGTCTGAAAAGATGTAAATACACTTGTATACTGTATTCATCCTCACCCGTGGAAAACATCAGTGGGTACTGACGAGCTTCATTTGATTGATGAATTTTTGATGCTCTGTACATACAATTGCAAGCATTATGAATGATTTTTTTTGAGAATTTTCCGAAAGGGGAAGACTGGTTCGGTTTTTTGTTTCGAGGCACATGTGTATCGATTGCGATGAGAGGGCAGACAGACTGGCTGGCTCTACCAGCATAACACATTTCTAACGCCCTCATAAAGAATGGCCGCAAACAGGATTTTCATCCAGACAAATCCAGATGAAATGCTAGATTGCAATTCTTTGAGTTAAATATTGGAGTGCTCAAAAAATAATCGAACATCAGGTATATAAGTAGGTCGAGCAATCAACATTAAACTGGAACAGTTAGTCAATGGACCAGTTAGAGATATTGGAGCGATCTGGCTAT
>CM036764.1:7991338-8080396 GCA_020796225.1 Arion vulgaris | reverse complement strand
AGCCATACTTATTAACTTGAACGAATATAACCAAGATGTTACTTTTATTAGAATGTACCCGATAGAGTATGTAAATGTGTTAAATAATAAAAGAGCTTTCGTATACTAAGAAAACAACGGTAATTTATCTTCAGAGTAACAATGTGGACACTGCAATAAATATGACATACAAATAAAGCCACTCAAGAAGCAACTGATAAATTGTTCAACACAAAACTCGATCTTGATCGTGGTGTATATTCAACAGATGCAAGATGAACAATATAATCTATTCAGTTTAGAAACGTGTCAGTTGTGCATGCATTACTATTTTAACTAACATCCAGCGAGTGTCCCTTTCTTTATATCATAAACAATATCCTATGTGTGGTTATGTGATGTCCTTTAATAGCACATCTTAATGTGTTCATATGCCTATCTATTTTTCCTTTTAGACTGATGTGTCCACTGCGATGTAAGTCTTGCGCGCAGCTGAATGCGGACATTTCCCCCACAATGTTTTGTTTTATCGATTGCAATCCCATCTGATGAAACATTACCCCCAGAAGTTAAACTAATTTACCATCTTTATCTCAGTATCCTATATTTATTTGTATCTTCCGATCTTGGGATTTATCACCATTACTTTGGTTTTATTTACGTTGATCTATTACCTTGATTATTTACGCTTAGTCTATTTTGTTTAGCAATTTATTGACACCGTCCATCTGTTACTGTATTTAGTTCATCACTTTGGCTAACTGCACAATTATCATCTGCAACGTCAAAGTATTTTAGATGTTCCAGAAGATTACTCTGTAATCCAGTTCTAGTGTTATTTTTTTCCTTATTCACGACATAGTACATCGCAATACTATGTAGTTATTTTTCTTCGTCATGTTTTTCTGCGAACGCCCCATATCGACCACTTGTTAAACCTCTCTTTGTTATTTGTGTGAGATCTGAGCCTAAGAGAGATTTACGCTGCGCCATTTATGCGCCTTCAAGTCTAGGCATTTGATAGAGTAAACAGGTGCAAACTATGGAAGATCCTTGAAGAATATGGCGTCCAGGGACAACTATTAGGTAATATCATGGCCTTATATCAAGATAGCCAGAGTACAGTAAGAACAACAGAAGGAATGACCGACTGGTTCTCCATTACATCAGGTGTTAGACAAGGTTGTGTCCTCTCACCACTACTCTTTATTGCATATATGGATAAAATACCTCAAGAGTCAAATTCAGATAATGATGAAATAAATGAACTGTTGTTTGCAGATGATCAGTGCCTGATACATCAAAATGAACAAGATCTACAACATCATATTGACACCTTAAACAAAAATTGTGTAAAACATGACATGAAAATCAACAACACTAAAACAGAAATAATGAATATGGGAAGAAAACATAATAATCTAGACATCCATGTCAATGGCACTAAAATAAACCAAGTGAAAGAATTCAAATACTTAGGAAGCATATTCACAGAAGACGGAAAACTGGATAGAGAGATATAGGCTAGAGTACAAAAAGCAAATGCTGTAACCTACCAGCTAGACCCATTGTTAAGGCACCTAAAATTTCACAGGCAGCTAAGCAACAGATGATCAACAGCATTTTTATACCTACTTTGTGTTACCAGAGCCAAACATGGACAATGAGCAAAGCGCAGTCACAAAAATAACTACATGTGAAATGCGTTGCCTGCGAAAAGTTACCAACAACACAAGAAAAGACAGAATCACCAACATCAGCATAAGAAAGAAAGTTGGCACAAAACCGTGCTTGAATTACATAGATAAAAAAGAATGAAGTGGTTTGGCCACTTAATAAGAATGCATCCAAACTCCACAGTATACAGAGTCTTCTACAACAGAACATCGGGAAAGAAGGCAAGAGGAAGCCCACGGAAAAGATGGTTAGATGGCGTAGCAGAATCCTGTGAAAGAGCAAAGATAACAATCACAAGCCACCAGAACAGCGCAAGACAAAAACATAAAACCACGACACTGGGCAACTACCAGGTAGCAGTGTAACGACAAAAGAAGAAAGAAGAGGAAGAAGTAGGTCAGCACATCTGATTGCTGCAACGCTTTGTTTTATTTTCTATGGTAGCTTATCTAGGTCCACACCGCAGTCGACACTTACGACATGAAATGTAAGTCACAGTGTTATTATTCTTTGTTTCCCTTGCGACTTCTGCAACACACGAGTGAAAAATAATTTTAAAGTGTTATGGAATGCACCACTACCGGATTTATAATGATACATGAAAGAATTTCGTTTCTATACGTTCACTTTATCGTTGCACTTGCATTCTCCGTAGAGTTCATTGAATACATTGATTACTTTAGTTGGTATTTTCTATATTGCAAAATTATGTAAATTGTTTCTCTATGTAGACTGACTAAAGACCGATTTCCAAGTCCAGAAAGATAAAGTATAATGTAGCAATCAATTCTAAAACTTGCTCTATGACATTCTTTAAAAAAATAGATATGGTCATAGCTTATCCTTACTTGTATAAATGCTACCTGATCATTTGATATAACTCGGTTAGTTAGAATTTATATGTACATCAGTAATGAGCCTCGGCATCCATCCTCATACTGGAAGTAGTTGTCCTGTATGCTCCATATTGCTCGGCAACAGCCCAATCATGCGCGCTAGTCGAGACAACTGGGCATGACTTCTCTCCATGATGCACAGACTAACGTATAGAACAACAACACCACCGTCTCTTGCATTATTTATAGCAGCTTCTTAATTCAGAGTTCAAGCTTGGTGTTATTGCAATCTTTACATTACCTTCCAAAAATAATGATAACGTCGCGGTAGTTGACAATACTACCATCTATTGGGATCCATTCCTCTTCTGACAAGGTCAAAATTGTTATCACTTGTCTAATTGTTCTCTCAGCCTGTGCCATCCAAGACATGATACGATTAATTATCATGAGCTTGACGTCATCCATATTGGTTTTGAAGATTAACAGAAAAAAACTTAGTTTCTAATATTACCTGTTCTCAGTTGAGCATAGTGAATCTGTAAAAGTAATGCTTGCTTTTCATGGGTTCACGTTTAACTGTACGTATTGATATATCATGATAACTGTAATGTCAGGTTGTTTTCTTACAAACACATCTTGTATCGAGATTCTCAACTTTCTATTATACAATAGGATATAAATATTGTTTCTTGTAACACCATTAGGTTGTGCTCACGTACATGCAAGAACGTTCTTAATCTCCAAATAGTGTGTACTGTGCAAACATAACCCCCATAACAGTTCTTTCAAATTATTTCTCTTGCTTAGCCAGATGCCCCGTCTTTGCAGCCGTCATGATGTTCACAACAACTACATCATCCTGAATCCACTCTCAGTGGTATGCTTCTTCTCCTCTTTGCTGGGATGCCTCCTTCCATAATGGTCTTCTACAAACCCTTAGTGTCCTTTTATATGTCCACAAGACTTCAACTTTCTTATTGTTATTTGTAGCGCCATCCAACCTTCTTTGATTATGTGTTCTTTATGGATAGATCTATTTGTTCTCTTCTCTGTCCAATTTTATACGGAAGACTCTTCTGTAACAATTATATTCAAAACCACATATACTTTATTTTCAACTGGTCTTGTTCAATCATAATGCTTCCCACCTATATGTTGCCACTCGAAGTATGCATAATCTTAGTGTTTTGTTATATCTTTCTTTTTTTCATCAGTACCATTTCATAATGTGTTTAATCATTTAATTTTTGTTAAAAGGCTATTCTCTACTTCTTCTTAAGTCTCTAGTAAGAAGGAACAGCGGCTTTTAAACTTACTCACATTTTCTACTTTTGCTCTGTTGATAAAATTATCCTTTGTCATCTTTGTTTTAATAAGAGTCATTTTTCTATTTTTGCCACATTGTTCAAACTAAATGTTCAAAACTAGTAATTCCAGTTTCAGACGAAGAGTGATTCTAATTTGTTTTGGGGTGTTAGGTAACTGTTACATTTGGCTGTTCTACTGCAGATACCTTCCTTGGCCAGTCGGTCTGCTATTCCATTTTCTGGTATCCCACAGTGAGATAATGTGGACTGAAAAATGAACTAGAGCTGCTTGCACAATTTAGACAGTAGGGTCTATAGACCAGACTATTGTCTAGACCACAGGTTCCCAATATTTTTTTTGAATGAGCTCCCACTTTTTCAGTGAATGATTCGATAGCGTCACCGTGTATAAACTATATTGTACATACAATATATTGAACAAGGAAATAAAAAAAATACTGGAAGCAAATGCGAATATAGATGTATTGTTGATAGTATAACTGAAAAATCTAGTGTTATTAAAAATGAATATAATATTACTAGGGAGAGATATTAAATTGATGGGATTTTTTTTTTTTTTTTTTATCGATCCAGAAGCACTTGAGCTGAAAGCTCTTCGGCTCGGTATCATGGACATCGTAACCCTTCGGTTCGGTGCCATGAACACCGTAAATCTGGGAACCTGTAGCTTTTCTGCCAGTCCGCGGAGTTGAACCCGCACATACAGAGGACTAGTCACCCGTAGTCCAACGTGCTACGAACACGCTGGGCAATGGGATAAAACTAATTTGTCGATGTTTCATGCCATTCGTGTCATCAAATCTTAATACGCTCTATCGACAATATGTATCTTTTCTTTGTTATTAGATAGATGACAATGCTAAATAATATTTCGGATAAATGTGATGATGGAAATACAATTTAATTTTTTTTTTTTTTTTAATTTTGGAATTTGACTTTGTAGCCAACATTCTTGATATTCATTTTCAATTTCAATTACAACTTCATTTGTTGGCAATTGATTTAATTTAGCATTTACGGTCGACTTTGGTGTACCTGATTATGGAGATCTCTACCTTCGACACGTGTTGCTTTTAAAAAAAAATTAAATTGCGTGCAATATTTCACTGCTGCTGTTAAATTCAAAACAGTAATAAAAATAAACACGTTCTTACCTATGTTATAAAAATTATTGAGATATTTTAAACTTACTCTATAGAAATTCGAAACTATATGTTAAGCACACGCCCTTCTTACTTCTCATCGCTCCCAGTAGGCGGTAGCGTCCCCATTGGGAACCTATGGTCGTCCAAATGTGGATCAGTCAATGATGTGCTTGGAGTGATGATTTGACATCTCTTGAAATACCAAGGTTGTCAATCATGTTTGGTATTCAAGAGTTTCTCAGTTACCACTTTGATTGACTGAATTTCTGTTTGACACGTATGATCGTAGGAAATGTATGATGCATGGAAAACTTGGAAGGAGGTGCAAGAGATAACGAAATATAGGTCAACTTGGCAAGAGTTGGCAATGGGGTCAAGCATCAACATGATGTAGAAATGTGAGAAAAAATTAGTAAAATAATGCATCCACTGAGGCGTAATAACTTTCATTTATCAAATCCTGCACGTCATGCCTGATTGTCAATTATGTAGTTCATAATACTGTCCTGGGCATGCGGGTGTTTACGATAATGAAAGAGCGGACATGCTTGCATCAACAGCATCGATTGTTGGGGAGTTGAAGATGGATAAGGGGATATTCTTCGGTCTCTTCGCGACTCTCTATTGGATGAGGACACTAAAATTGATGTTCAATCGATCAATCGATTTAAGCAGTTTGGAGTTACCCGTTGTTCAAGTCGAACTGGATGCCTGAGAGGCAAAGTGAGAGGTGTGTTTAATCAGCGAGCCACAGAACCATCAGTATGCATACTCTTCGATATCTGTTGGGGAAGACTGAGCACCTATGGGTCTGCCCGGAGTGCAATGACGTCAGTTTAGTAACCAATAACCAATAACCAACCAATTATGTAGTTCATAATATATCCACTTGTTCTCAATGTTTCTTTTTTGCGATGGTATCTTGATAGTGTGAGCGTCTGTAGCTCAAGCGGCAGTGAGCTCGATCACAAATCCGAGCGTACCTGGTTCAAACACCATGGTGGGCAAATTTGGAAGCAAATTCGTTTCTCTGCGATTTTTATAAAAGGTACAAATAGACAATAGACCTCACATTTCAGAAAGCAATGGCAAACTACTGAACGTATAAGTGGTGCCTAGAAAATCGACGACTCATTTGCTGTGGTTGATGGCTACGTCCTGTAAAGGATATGCTACGATTTTCATTCATCTTGATAGTAAATTATTCGCATAAACGTCATTTATATTTAATTGTTGCGTTTCAAACGTGTTTGTGATTTTAACTAGACCATGATAATTGTAGTGTAAGTGGTCTTGTCTAAATTATATGTGTACATATTTACACGTTTATCGCATTGTACGACAGAGTGAGTGCCCACATGTTTAAATGATGTTGTCGAAAGTACTTCTGAAATTATCAATACAATTATCAATATCATAACTTAGCCATAATAATAGCTGATCCGTCACTCAGGAAATAATCTCAATTTTACCACAACATTCAACACTGGACAAAAATGCTGGAACGAGAAAAAGTATTTAGTGGACAGCACGACTATAGATGTTACGTGCGATACTCAAATTCTGCTGACCTCTCTACGTATTGTTGGAGCTATAGCGCCGAATGTATGTACTATCCACATCAGTTCAGGTTAGTTATGTCAACATTGACTACATATTTAGTTATTTCATCATTGACATAGCTCATTAGCATAACCAAATCATACAACAATAAATCTTTCGTTGATAGCTGAATTACCCCAAACCAAGGCAATGCGTGTGTTCTTTTTTAAACTTAAATTTCATAACTTCAAGTGTAAATTCAATTACTGTGGTAACACAGCCAACTAAATGCATTACTAACATGTACTAGACTTTTAACTTTACACTTCCTTCTAACAGTAGTATCATCTTCTCCCTTTCATAATCTACGTTCTCAACAGAAAATTCCGTGGTTTTCTTTGCACTCAGCACCAACAAAAATTTGATCTTCGTCGTCCAGCACCTTCTGCAACACATCCTTCCAATTGTCCACTGCTATAAACTCCTCTCACACAGGTGGTTTGCATTTCTCCATCATTCCCTCTACCACATCAAGAAATGTGTTTTAAGTAAGGGACTTGAGTTTGTTCCTTTCTCAACAAACCATTCATCACTCTTTACTTCTTTAAAATGTGCTTCGTTTCCACAGTAACTTACGACTTAAATTACATAACAAGATTGGCTCTGAACAATCTGGTAACACTTATCTGTCATAATTATTCATCACATAAATATAACTGGAATACAAACAAACAACTGGACTTTGTAACTGGTAAAACATATTTCCACATATGAAATGCAAGCAATAGACTGGATGTGAATGTTTATTTCTGAAGCAAGTAACTTGCACACTGCCTAACGACATCAATCTCTGTATCGCTATTTGAAGAAGTTTTTTGTCGTTACAACACGGACATGCAATGTTGAAGAGAAGTGGTAGAACATTTAACCTAGATTTATCCACATCAACTGCAAGTGGGATACACATGAATATAGCATTATACATTCTTTCAAATTCACATATTGGAACACATATCACAGACTTTGATCAGCATGACTGAAAAGGGGGCTAATCGTGTAAACGGTGCATATTTAAGTTTCAGTTTGGAATATCGTCAATGCACTCCGGACATAAAGATAAGTTCTTTCATTTTCGCAATATCTCAAACAGCGCCCAGCAACTGACCGAACTAGTTCGATGTTAATTGATGAGCCTAGTCATATAACTGTTATGATGTTCTTTTATGGCCACTACAATATCTAATCCAGGTTCCTGCAATCTAGCTGTTGACGGGGATTCGTTTAGATCGTAGGTTCCCAAAGTGGGCAGTATCGCCCCACCTCCAGGGGACGCTGAAGATTTCCACGGGGGCGTAGTAGGTTCAGAAGTATTTGGAGGAGTTTTTTCGTGATTTTGCGATTGAATAATCGATCACAAATTTTAATTCTGCATTTTAATTCATCTTATGCCCATTTTACAGGATCTATTTTTTCATCAATTTTAAATTTCAAGAATATAATCATTTGAAAATTGACGATGTATGACAGAAATCTTAATCAATTTTCGATGTCAAAGTGAAAATATAGCATGTATATATATTTATATATGGCGGGGGACGTTGGTAAACAGCTAACATGTAGAGGGGGCGTTACAAAGTTTATGTCGTGCAAAGTGGTATGTTGGCCGAAAACTTTTGCGAATATATGGTTTAGATGGAAGTCATCGTTGCAGCTACACTCCGGGGGCGTTCAGAATGTAAGATATATCCATTGCCTTTCTCTACGTTTTGGTGGCAGAGCCAGCCACCATGCCCGATCTCTCATTGTCAAAGATACCCATGTGTCCAGGAAACGAAGCTGAATGCTATTAGTTGACCCATGTAAACTTTAATTTCATTGTCTTCGTACCGAACCAGCCTCCACCTTCCGTATTATATCCAATGAAACACCCATAATTCAAGCATGAGTGTAATTATGTGAGTCAAACCAGAGTAGAACCTTAGTCAACGGCAGTACTTCCATTGTCATGCTACTTGTTGTCATACCATATGCATATTTTTCATCCTTGTATGGGTTTGTGTTGTCTGCTAGGTAGAGATAGAATATGTACTAGTCACTAGAACGTGGGTACAATTGAGTGCGAGAATATTATGATTCATTCGGCGTTGGAGGACTAAACATTTATTGTCTTGTCCAGTATGCGATAACATTCCTTGGAAAAAACTTTGCCCACTAACAATTTCAGAAAAATATAATACAGTTTTAGATTAGTTAAAAATAATACATAGTAAGTGGAGGTATATCGTAGATGTTGTTGTTGTTCTTCTTCTTCTGCAGCGATCTCTGGTCATGCGCTTAATTTACCGTGGACCACAAACTTGGCAGTCAGCTTCAGGTCTGTCAGGTTTCCCAAAAGCTTAGTTTTCTGGTCGACTGGGTGTGGCCACATGTTGCTTCCCAGCTCCCCCAGTAGAGGACAGTCTTGCAGGACATGCTCTGGTGTCTGTTCCGCCTGCTGACACTGGCAGAGAGATGTTTGACTTATTCCTAGTCTGTATCAGCGTCTATTGAGTCTGCAGTGTCAGGTGCGTTGTCGAAATATGATGGCCTGGTCTGTTCTGTTTAGGTCTTTGAGGAGTCTTTTCCATAATCATATACAGTAATTGTCTTCCAGTTTACTGCAGATTTTCTCTGTATGAGGGTTTTGACCTCTTGAAAAGACAGGGGTTGATAAATTTGCTCTTTGGCACTGCCCTCCTTAGCTAAAACATCGACACTCTCATTGCCTGCAATGTCACAGTTATTCGTAGTTGTTCGAAGCCTATCTATTCTTTACTAGCGACGGCACAATGAGTTATATGTTATTATTCAAGTGTCCGATAAATACTTATATTTTAGTAACGGTACAACGCAGACAGTTTACACTGATATAGTATGGTGACATATGGTTTGTGTTATCAATTGGAATATTGTGAAAATAAAAACGTGGTGGCAAAGACGGAACAATAATACGGTCGGTCTTTGGTTGGCGAATAAGAAAGATACGCTCTCTCAGATATGTACATAGCCCACATCAACCATGGCGATGAATAGACTACCAATACACTGAAAGTAAAATGCTTGATGAGTAAGCTAAAGAAGATCAATACATGAACGCTTGGTGGGTACTGAATGGATAATGGACATTCAGCAGCTCTTTCTCAAGAAACTGCATTGACTTTATATCTAAACGTGAAGATATGTAAGAAAATGTACAGACAAATTAATTTGATGGACTAACAACTATTGCAAATGAGAGTTGTATGGACAAACTATTCATCATAAATCATATATGTGTCACATACGGGAATACATTTTCAGGAATGAAACAGTCTGATTAAATGGTGGCTTAATGAGGACAATCACGAATTAGCTGTATGCTAGGTTGAGAAAATCATGTGGCAACAAAACATTATATATATATATATATATATATATATATATATATATATATATATATATATATATATATATAATAGTGAGTGTAGGAACGTAATATGCTGCTGTATTGGAGAACAGAGCATGTATGAGTTTATTCAATAAACACGGATGTCGACAAAGAGAACTAAACTGACATTGATTTGTCCACAATTTCTGAAGTTCGTACGTCTTAGTTTTGTTTTTATATGCGGCAAACGTACATATTTGTTGTTAAATACAATGAAACAAATAACTCGAACACTATTGTCAAGATACAAATTGTTTCATATGTTTTAATTCGTATGTACTAGCTAGCATTTCTCTGCATACCTGTACCTACACTGTTACATACGTACACATACATCATTTAAGTATGCACGCAAGTACATGTACACATTAACATACACAGATATACGCAGACATTATAAAAACACATGTGGCCATCTATATGCAAACACATTCATAAATTCTAACAGAATAACAATATATTGAATATATTGCAGGTCGTAACGTAGCACTAAAACAGGAAACATGGCAATCAAGCAATTTTGATCTTGATCTGACCAACTGCAGTTCAAGTAACGCTGTGGACGGTAGCACACGCGGTTTGGGTAATAGCAGTTCTTGCTCACAAACACAAATAGAGGCAAGCGGACCAGAGTGGGGTGTCAAGTTCAATATGCCAGCGAGACTTGCTGTAATTAATATAGCAAACAGATATGGTAAATAATAGTTGTACAGTAACATTTTAAGATATATGTTTTTACGTACATTAATTTCACAAATGGAGGCGTTATTCAAAGTTGACTGTGATTAACGCTAATCGTTATTCACAGACGTCTCCGTATAGTATTATAGTCTAAAGCAGAACGTTATTGGCAGATGTCAATACATAAAGATATATATCCGTGTTATACACAGATGTCTATGTCATATGTCCATAAAATATAATAAAAAGAGATATTCGCATAATATAGAGCGTTTTACACAGATACGTAAAGTTTAATAATCTTCGACAAACCAGTAGTGGCTCGTGGTCAATGTTGGTGGTGGGACCAGATGAAAATGTCGGAAAAATCATGGTTTTTAGGCTAAGTTTATATTTTAGTATTTACTATTATTTGTCTATTCCGGGTAGCTATTCCACCTTTACTGTAATGATTTTGCGCCGCATGAGCAAATAACAAACGGGACAACGTTGCGCCAGGATAGGTGAGCTGGCACTGATCAATACCCTAATCCACCTCCTCGTGGTGACCCTGGAAAAAGACAAAGATCATGTCTGGCTAAGTGGGTAAGGATCGAGAGACTGCTACTCTGGTATAGGTAATAAAGCAAACGCAGACACGCATATTGGGTCCTAAATACTAGTGAATGCACGCTTCTTATGCCGATGTCTAATGAAAAAAGTTGCATAAATGCAAAGAAAATGTAAGAAGTAACAACGTAAGAGTCGCGTGTAGGCGTATACTCTCCTCCTGAATCAATGGTCAACCATAATTGTCAGCTCTCATTGCAAGAATACCGGGCACTCTCCCCCACGCACTATAGGCAAAATGGTGAAAACTCATAATTCCTGGGGTTCATAACAACTAAAATATATACCATATAACTAAGGTACAAAAGAGATCCCTACAACCTACCGTTAACCACAGTCCGTCACCATGAAATAGCAAACAATAAAAACAAAATAACTTTGCTTTACTTCAATGACAGTTAACCACGATTTTTACTAAACCACTTATTATTGAAAGTTCTCTTTTTCTTGCCATCTTGTTGCACATATACAAAGCTATTTGGCTGTTGTGCACATTACCGTTTAATTTCAAGCTTTTCTTCTATCTTTAAAGAAGGAAACGGACGACGTAATAAATAACCCACTTTATTCACTTTTAATTGCGAATAAGTCACAAATTCAACAGTAGGTCACAGCTTGTCAATCACAGCTTTGAGAATAAATGTCAACGAAAATTATTAAAAGTAAAATGGAGTAATTTCGTTTCTAACAACACAGTGAGAGATAGTACACACCAACAACCCGTATCAAATATTATAAGGAAACGATGGTGGAAATATTTAGGCCATGTTCTTAGATCAGACGAAAAGAGACTAAATTGGCAAGTCCTTATGTGGTCACCAGTTGGGAAAAGAAAACGTGGAAGACCAAAGACCACTATTCGAAGAACCATCAAACAAGAAAGTAAACTATTGGGATATAAAACCATACAAGATCTCCAACTGCTAGCAAAGAACCGTATCACATGGAGATCTAAAACCTCTGCCCTATGTGCCGCCTTTGGCACGAAAGGAACAAACTAACTATTAATGCATGTCCGTTTCTAGTATTTTATATATAAAGTGTGATTCAATTGATAATTATACAAAGTACTATTTAGTCAAGAGTCGACGTTTAACTGTTAATTGGTTGATTGCGTAGGAACTTATCTTCCGGTGAATAAAATGGCATAAATTGTTTTGGCAATTAGTATTAAAGGTAGCGGTCATAGGTAAGAGGTCGCAATGTTACATCATCAGTAGATAATTTTAAAACGACCTGATAAAACATAGTGCGCTGATATATACTTCAAGCGTTATAGAGAGAAGCCGATATTAGACCGTATATAATAGTTTTTTTAAATAATTTACTTACTTACTTTTACTTAATCCCGTCATGCCTAGTGACACATGGGGCTTCAGAAAGGACTTTCCATGCTCTCCTGTCCGTGCAACCTTCAGCGCAGAGCCCCACGTCAGAGATGCGGTGTCCAGTTCCTCTTCCATCATGCGCCTCCATGTTGTCCGTGGTCTGCCTTTCTTTCTTTCCTTCTGGTGTCCAAGTGAGGGCTATCCTTGCAGGCATTTCTTGTCTCATTCTCATAACATGTCCGAGCCATTTCCATCTTCTCTTTTGAGTATGTCATTCATTGCCTCTTGTCTTGTGTCTTGGAGTAGTTGGTTATTGGATATTTTTACTGGCCAAAAGATTCCCAAGATTCTGCGAAGACAAGAGTGGTGGAAAACTGACAGCCTGCTAGTATCTCCTTTGGTCATCCTCCAACACTCCGATCCGTAGAGCAAAACTAGATAATTTTATCAGAAAAGATATCAGTAGATAATTTTAAAACGACCTGATAAAACATAGTGCGCTGATATATACTTCAAGCGTTATAGAGAGAAGCCGATATTAGACCGTATATAATAGTTTTTTAAAATAATAATGTTTATATATTATTATGATTGTTATTGTATTATGATATAAAATTCATATTTTAGTGTTAAATATTCAACTTTCAAAGCTAATCAGTGTCAAGTTAACAATAATAATTACGAACAACATCTAAAAAAAATAATAAGTACACGGTAATTATTTTTGGTTTGGTAGGCCGGTTCTACTGTCCCCTAATGGCCATGGGTGTATACTAATTGGAGGAAAAATATGTTGAATGTTAGATTTCAGAATGTGTGTGATATTTTAGCGCTATATATCAACTTTCAAAGCTAGTCAGAATCCTGTTGAAAGTAATAATTATAAACAAATAATGTCTGAAATAATAAGTACACGTTACTCAATATTTTTGGTGGGGCCTAGTCCCGCTGGCCCTTAATGACGAGCCGCCCCTCCGACAAACTATAAGCCTAACTAATAATTTATCCGATCTAACTATTAATATAGGTCTGTTATGACATTTTACACGAATTCGTTGTAAAATATATTAGATTAGACCTAGGCCTAGATAAGTAGGCATGTCTATAAGATATTCGTATATTATATGTTATTGACGCTCCTTCTATTAAAAGAAGAATTTATTAGGCTATACTGATGTGACTGTATATATGTATAGGAATAACGTTCAGAGTTTTTCACAGTCGACTGCCAATAACTCTGAACGTCTCGATATAATCACTCAGTTTCACAAAAGCAAGTTTGACACTGAACTCAAGACGGTTTCTAAAACAAATACATTTTATATCTGATTCTTTTCCTCGTTCGTTCCTCAAATAACAGATAGCAGCCAATGAGAATTTAGCAGACACTGCTCATTTTAAATAAGCCACTGCCTGTGGCAAGGCCTGCTATATTTTTTTTTTTTTTTGAAGTGTTTATTTCCATTTTGTACATAACAATATCAGCAATTTCATGTTTGACACATTTTTGTGGACTGAAGTGACATGCCTGTGAGATGAAAATATGAGATGTTGGGCTTTATGGTGATTATCTAATGAAAGTGATTATGATGATAAATATGATACATTGATACATACATTTAAAATATGATACCTACATTTAAAATATAATACATTGATACATACATTTACAATATGATACATACATTTAAAATATGATACCTACATTTAAAATATGATACATTGATACATACATTGAAAATATGATACATTGATACATACATTGAAAATATGATATATTGATACATACATTGAAAATATGATACATTGATACATACATTGAAAATATGATACATTGATACATACATTGAAAATATGATACATTGATACATACATTTAAAATATGATACATTGATACATGAGAGCCGCTGTAGCGTAGTTGTTAGTGAACTCGCTTCGCAAGGCTGGTGGTCTGGGTTCAGCTCCCGCAATGTGCGTGGAATTTTTCCGACCACGACGGCTCTCAGGTCGACCCAGCCTCAACTGGGTACCAGACATGCTCTGGGAAGTAAAGGCGGCCGGCGTGATGCTGACCACATCACCCATCGTGTGCCGACGGTCAATGAAAATACAGGCCTAACACTGTATTGACCCATATACCACGAGGTATGAAAGGGTTCCTTTACTTTACTTTTACTTACATTGATACATACATTTAAAATATGATACATTGATACATACATTTAAAATATGATACATTGATACCTACATTTAAAATATGATACATTGATACATACATTTAAAATATGATAATTTAACATCACATTTAAAATAATACATTGATACATACATTTAAAATATAATACATGATAATACATTTAAATTTAGGGATACATTGATACTAATTTGAAAAAAAAATTGAATTAGATTTAAAATGTGTATATTGATACATAAACTTTAAAAAAATGATATCCTTTGATACATACATTATAAAATATGTCTAACTTTAATAAGTACAGTTACAATATTGTACATTGATACAGTACAAATTAAAATACATAATTTATCGATACTTTAATATATCGATACATTGTATACAATTCGTTTAAAATATATATATTGATACTATAGCATTTATAAGATTTTGATATTCATTGTTATTACGTCCTTCTATTAAAGAAGAATTTATTAGGATACATTGATATATATGTACTATGAATAACGTTAGATTTACATCGATTTAATAATATGAACATTGATACATACAGTTTCAAAATAGATACACTGAACTAAGACATTTAAAAAAAATGATACATTGATTCATTTCATTTAAAATATGATAAATTGATACATGCTATTTAAATAGACTCCTTGATACATACATTTAAATATGATGTTTATTTCCATTGTACATACAATATTAAGAATATGTTACAAATTGGGGATAATACATCTTAAAAATATGATATGTACATGGGCTTTAAATTGTTTACAATTGAAATACGATAAAATATGATACATTGATACATACATTTAAAATATGATACATTGATACATACATTTAAAATATGATACATTGATACATACATTTAAAATATGATACATTGATACATACATTTAAAATATGATACATTGATACATACATTTAAAATATGATACATTGATACATACATTTAAAATATGATACATTGATACATACATTTAAAATATGATACATTGATACATACATTTAAAATATGATACATTGATACATACATTTAAAATATGATACATTGATACATACATTTAAAATAGATACATTTGATACATACATTTAAAATATGATACATTGATACATACATTTAAAATATGATACATTGATACATACATTTAAAATATGATACATTGATACATACATTTAAAATATGATACATTGATACATACATTTAAATTATGATACATTGATACATACATTTAAAATATGATACATTGATACATACATTTAAAAATACGTTTTAAAGAAAATACAGGGAAATATAATACAAAGTATGACATTTGCATTTTCAAAATTGCTTTCCCATGGACATGCTCTTGGTGGCACTTCCCATCTGAGTTCGGCGGCCAGAAACAACAAAGTCCGGCATGAGTAAAAACACCGTGTCGTCTGTTCTTTTGTCTCTCGGCTTGAGACGTAGACAAGTCTCTACACGACTCGATCCTTATTTTTTTAGGAGAGGGAAAGTGGGAAGAGAAGAAACAATATTACCAGATCCTTTGTTCCGTTTTCCCACCTGACGTTTGGACTTGTACTGGTGCGAATATGTCACAATATGACACTTTCACCATACCTTGGATGTGTATACAAGGGATTTCATCCTATATTGGATTTGGATGCAAGACATTTCACCATACATTTTAACATATATATCAACATACATTTCAACATACATATCAACATACATTTCAACATACATATCAACATACATTCAAATACATCTTAATATATATTTCAACATACATCTCAATATACATCTTAATATACAGTCAAATACATTTCAACATACATCTCAATATACATCTTAATATACATTTCAACATACATCTCAACATACATCTCAATTACATCTCAACATACATTTCAACATACATTTCAACATAATAAAGGCATGTATTTTATGTACAGAACATATTGTCAACATGCATCCAAAAATGCATTTCAACATCATTTCAACATACATATTCAACATACATTTCGACATAATAAAGGCATGTATTTTATGGTACAGAACATATGTCCGCTTAAATAGCAGCACTATTTTTTTTTCTTTCTTTGTTTTTTTTCGAGAACTTGTGTGGAGTTTTTTTTTTTCCATAATACATTTCAACATACATTTCAAGGAAATGTGCAATTTAACAGTGATGTTCGAAATACATTATAACAATAAGGAAATGTGCAATTTAACAGTGATGTTTGAAATTATTATAAACAATAAGGAAATGTGCAATTTAACAGTGATGTTTGAAATACATTATAACAATAAGGATATGTGCAATTTAACAGTGATGTTTCCAATTAAAGAGCTTTCAACAATAAGTTTCATTCCCATACATACATCATATTATGGATGCGGCTTTCTGAAGGAATATTTGTTGGAATAGATGAGCATTGTATGTTTTGATGTAAAATTGTTCTGCATTCCTGCAGGTCCATATGAGGTGCCTGTATTCTGCGAGCAGTATAAGTAATTTTGTGTGTATGTCTGGAGTTGTTTTGGGTAGTGTGTTTAGCATGATGGCTGTGTATATATCTATCTTTTTATTTCTGTGTGTTTTGATTATGTTTCGAAGTGATTCTGTGGTTGGTCTGACTGTGCTGCATTGAAAGAATATGTGCTCTTCCGTTTCTTGTATGTTTGTTCTGCATAGCTGGCATTTTGTTACTTGTCTGGGTCTGTTTGCTACCCGTTCTCTTGTAGGTGTCATGTTGTATATTAGTCTGAATGTTACCTCTCGGGCTTTGAGTGAAATGTTTGGGTTGTGTAAGTTTACAAAAGTGTTGGTGTGGTCTGTTATGAAATAGTTATAACCTCTTTTGATTCTGAGGTGTAATGGTGGAACTTGAAGCTTAACTAAATGTTGATATATTTTTGTTGTTGTCTGATGTATCAGTTTTTCGTTTCCTTGTATAGCTTGAATGCATGTTTTGTAGAATGTGGGTAGTGAACCAAAATAGTGTGGCACTGAGGTTTTCAGTGGGACCAGTTTGGTTAATCTGAGTCCTATGTAGTAGTGCGCTAGCGTGTGATGTTCTGGGTGTTTGATGATGTGGCTTATATGGTTTATTCTGAGTGCTTTTATTTTTGACTGTATGTCTTGTAGTGCTATACCACCTTGTCTCTTGTCTTGTATGAGTGTTGCGTGCTGTATGATGTATATTGTGTTTCCGAAGACGAATCTTCTGATCTGTTTGTTTATGTCTCTGATCGTCCGTTTTGGAGGGTCAAAGACTGTAGCTGTGTAGATAATTTTTGGAATAATGTATGTGTTGACAACGACACTTCTGCCAAAAATTGTTGATGTCTTGAACTTGTATCTGTTGATCATATCTGTTATATGTGCTACCATGTTCTGCCATGTGCTTAAGTGTGTTCTGTTTGGGTGCGATGGAAATGTGATGCCGTATAGTTTCATGTTATTTGTTTCTGTAATGCTAAAAGGAAAGTCTGACTTGTTCTTCCATTTTCCTATTCCCATTATTGAAGATTTGTGTACGTTTATCTTTGCCCCGCTACCTTTTCCAAACATTGTCAATGTGTTTAAAATGTTTTCTACAGATCTAGTGTTTGGCGGGAAGAAGACGGTGTCGTCTGCGTAAGCAAGCAACTTCCGTTCTCCTTTCCTTTGTATAAAGGTGCCTTTAATGGTGCTGTCTTGTCTGATCTTTTCCAAGAGTGGTTCTAATGCTAGAACATACAACAAGGGAGACAGAGAGCAACCCTGTCTAACTGACCGGGTTAACTCAAAGGTTCCACTTATTGTATGGTTCACCAATACCCTACTTTCGGGTTTGGTGTATAGTATTTTAATCCACTCTCGGAAATATGTACCTATGTTGCAGTTGAGTAGTGTTTTATGTAGGTATGTGTGTGATATTCTATCAAAAGCCTTCTCCTGATCTAACGATAGGATCAACGATTGACAATCTTTCTGGTGTGTGTAGGTGATGATATCTCTAATGAAGTGTGTATGCTGGTGTATGTTTCTACCTTGTACACTGCACTGTTGATCTTCATGCACAAGTGTTGACATGAATGGTTTCAGTTTAGTTGTCAGAGTTTTTGTCAATATTGTGTAGTCTACGTTTAATAATGATATTGGTCGGTAGTTTTTCAGCTGTGTTTTGTCAGAGTTGTCTTTAGGAATGAGAGTGATGTATGATATATTCATGCTGAGAGGTAGTTCCTTCTCTTCAAAGGAGTCTGTGTAAACTCTCAGTAGGAGATGACCCAAGATAGGGAAGAAGTGCTGATATAATTCTACTGTGAGTCCGTCTGGACCTGGTGATTTGTTCTTATGCATTGTGTTCACTGCTTGCGTTATGTCATTTAGTGTCAGTTCTGTTTCTAGTTTGTCTTTGACAGGTTGAGACAATTTCTTTGTGTATTTCATGAAGTCGTCTTGTATGTGCTGCTGTGTGTTTCCTTCTGTGTAGGGCATGTCAAAATTCATGCCCATGTTTGAAATTATGTAAGTCCGGAGCCCTTTAACGTGAAGAGGTAATATTTTGCATGTTCTTTATTAATTGTCAAGACATTGCAAGAAAATAGTTGCAATGAAAGCAAACAGCTTGTTTTCACTTTAGCTTATATCCGGTATACAAAATACGTAAAGCGCAAACTCGGCATACATTTGAAACGCTTACTGTAGCTTTATTGTTGTTATTGGTGGGTAATTTTAAAAATCTCAATATCCACGTGTTTTTAGTGTTTTCCGTTATTTACCGGAAGACCAAAAGTGTTTACAATGGAACGGGCATGTTACTTTTGTTTTTTTTGTAGGTCATTTCAATAGCTTCATTCTTTTCAGATGCGTGCACATTGTAGGGTCTTTAGAATGTGTATACGAGTAAATTGTGTGACAATACAAAGCATCACAATGCAGATGTATCAATATTTTTGTAGAGAAGCTAAGGGTGGGAGCATTTATATCCCTGAACAGAGGGTAATGTGCGTTTTGGGAGTAAATCTGCGTACATTCAATCGCTGGATCCAAGACTTTTCACGAACATGTGCAATGCAACCAAGAACACAAGATAGAAAGTCATATATAGTTTTGGTAGAGAGCATATTCGAAGAGAATTGTGTCGAATATTTGAGTTGAAAGAAACAGTGACATTAAGAAAATTAAAGATGGGGCTTAGAGAGAACAACGACATCGATGTGTCAAAATCTACATTATGGAGAGCGTGGGGGCTTCATATTTAGAAAATAAGTCAGTGGAAGAAACATTATCTGTGAGAAACTGCATCTAGTTGTGAAGAGAAGCAGATATTTGCTTGAAGTTAGAGAAATGCGTCGACAAAGCTATGACATTGTGTATTTAGACGAAACGTGGATTAATGCTCACCATGCCAATGAAAAAAAATGGCAGTCATCAGATGGAAAGATTAAAAATTAATAGGTCTACCAAGTGGCAAATGTCGGCGTTTTATAATTGCACATGCAGGTAGTAGACAAAATGGGCTGTTGAAGAATGCTCAACTCCTATTTGTTTCGAAATCGGCCGATAATAGGGACTGTCACACATAAAAGAACTGTCATATATTTAGAGATGGGATTGAGAAAACTATACATCCGACATTAGATAGGCCTTCTTGTATGATAATGTACAATGCATCATACCACAATGTAGTGGCACAAGAAGGCAAAGTCCGACGTCGTATAGTAAAAATATATGAAATACAGATGTTTGCATGAGATTGTCATCAATGTACACATTTGGTCCTTTTCAAGACTACCACAATTATCCTAACCTCTTAACATGACAACTGTATCGAAATTAAGGTACAAGTTGAAGTAAAGTCATTTCTTTTTGTATGAATTCCACTCTCACGAAAAATGTGGATACACCTATGCTTATCAAAAGTTGCAAATTTGTTATATAGCTGTCAATTATATTTTGTGCTACCAAAATAATTATTAGGTAGGCAAATATCAAAGAAAATTGTCCCTTCAGTAAAACGGCTTTATCTACATAAATTTTAATTATATATTCGTAATGTCATTGGAAATCGAACACCATATGCGAAATTTCGTTGTATTTCATGCACGGATTATTGAGATAATAGAAGAAGTTTGTGGGCACGAGATTTGAAACGCACTATACGATATCTGATTCATCTATGGAGATGAAGGTCGGACAAATGATTAAGGATATCATGTATGGAGAAGTGACGTCTGTCAACAGAACAGTGTTAACGGAATTTCATATCAACGATGAAGTTTTTTGAAGAGACTTGCATGGATATCAACATACGGTGCTCATTTATTCTTACATAGGTCTTATATAGGTTTGTGCTATCTTGCAACTTGTTTTCTGTTCTCAAACATAGTGATCTTGTCTCATTATTTCTCGTTTCATTTGATAATAATGCAGTCTTTTCTTTCTTCTTTGAACTCTCCATAACGAGCACTTGTTAAACCAATCATTGTGATTTGTATGTGATCTGTGCTTATGAACGAGTGTACGTTGTGTCAGTTATGCGCCTTAAAGTAAGCCAGCAAATCCGATTTATGTACGCTTTTCATTTAATAGAGTAGCTTCATCCCCCACCTCAATCGCCTATTACGATATGCTTTGTAGGTCGCAGTGATGATCCCCATGAGGACCCGACAACACACGGGCGTGCCTTATGTCTATTGAATAGGAACCGGTGAGGAAGGTTAGAATGAAGAATACATTTTACGATACTGTCACAGCTTCTGCAAAAGAAAAGAAGAATGGATTTGATCTTCAAGTGAAATATGTAAATGGGAAATGCACTATTTAAAGAATAATTTTTCCCATTTCAATAACTATCGTTGCGTAATTGAATATAGTTGACTTGTCAATTAAATGGGAACAGAGATTAAATAGGAGGGGCACATATTGATTTTAAGTAGCTGCACACTATAACGCATTATCAAGTTAAGCAACTAAAAATATGACCGTATCATTGGCAAGTTAAAGATTTTAAAAAAAACATGTAACTGCCTGTCTTACCTTTACTTTCCTACTATGTCCGGCTATATCTCTCTTTTATATATACACATATATTTACTATAATTATATGTAAACACGTTTATCTAGTGGTGGCTCCTGCTCATCATTCTTGGTGGGGCCCGACACAAATTTGGGAAAATCGTGACTTTTTGAGCATTTACTATTATTTGTCTATTACGGGAAGTTATTCCACCTTTCGAGAAATGAACAAATGCTTCTGTTCTGCAACAGCTTGAGGTTAAAGAGAGTTAAAGAGGTTAAAACGACATGAGCGCCTAGAGAAGATTTTTTGTTATTCGCTGAAACGTGAATTGGCATCCTTCGAGTCATGCGTTAACCGCACGACAAACCATGAACCTACGAATGAGACCACACGATTACGAACATATTAAGTGATATTTGAAAAATATATAATCTTCTAGGTAAATCTCTCTCTCTCGATCGTTTTTTTCGGCCATTTGATAATTCTTATTGTGATATATAAACAACCATTGCCAAGAACGTATTTTTACGTCACATCTTCAGTACCATTTAGAGCTCTAGTGTTTGTTCTTCGGCGACGTGTCCTATTTCAACCAGCGTTTACTGGATTAGCTCTCCGTTAGTGTTTGATTCCCGAGCCGACCTGCAAGGTTGCTATTTTCTTAAAGGGTAGCGACCCTTAGACGACCTACCCTCCCGTGTTGTTGAGCGTCATCTGCCAAGGTTACCGGTCTTTATTTGGACTACTTGGTTTGCCAGTTGTATGTAGGGTTTTCTCCACTACCTTTGATTGTCTCCAATCAAACTACAAGGCAGTAGTAGTTCCTGGAACGGAAACGCATACTGAATTCAAGCCTGTGTTGAGCTTTCCAGTATTTCTGCACATTTGGGTGGTCAGCTCACCTCTACGTCTGCCATGCCCCTTCTTCTTTCCACCAGGCATTGAATTCCAGCCTCTACTGGGATCTCCAGTTTTTCTGCGCATTGCGTGGTCCGATTATAACTACGTCTGCCACGACTTTTCGTCGCTACATCGTCAGCATCGTGCCTGTCTGCCTCCGTATGCGTGTTTACTCTACCTTCGTGCCTGCTCATCATGTCTGTCAGGTCTCTCACCGTGCTTTCAATTGATATGCCAAGAGCCTGTCATGACACGTAACTCAACTCGGGCCACCACCTCAGGGCTCTGAGTTTCGCCCACTGTGGGCCCACGTCTCTTCTCTGGGTGCACCTGTCATCCTTTTTATGTTTATTTATTCAGCGTTTCCCATAGGCCTGTAGAGACGTGCATTTATACTGGGATGTCGCACGTCTGTATTGCGAGCGGATCTCATCCAACGTAACTGCGTCTGCATCACTACTTAAACCAGAGTAGCTCTCCCTCGATCCCTATCCGCTTAGCAAGATAAGATCGATTGTCTGTTACCAGGATCACCACGTAAAGGTGGGGTATGATCGTGATTAGTGCCAGCTCAATAATACTGGCACGGCGTTGTCCCCATGCGCTATTTACGCCAACTGTAAGAGATGATAGTTATATTATATATGTAGTGCTCTTTAAAAGAAGTGAAATCCTTCACTTCTGTTGTATTCCTTGCGTGATATACGCAATGTGGTCGAAACGTTTCTTTTTGTTTTCTTTTTTTTTTAAATGTATAGTATTTTGTTATTCGTGTACGTGTTTCGCCAACTCAGCTGACAACTCATCAACTGACGACTGTGGGGAAGTAAATTGCTGTAGACTGTCAAGATGTATTATTGTAATGTTGCAACCGACAATTCCCGTAAATTAACTTATTCTTTGATGGTTTGTTACTTATTACTATTATTTTCTATAATTTTATACTATTTTGATATAAAATTTCGGGATTCAATCAATAATTAAATGGACTATTTAACCAAGAGCCCTCGTTAATCCGTGGAATGAGTTGGCATTGTAGGAATCTACCGGTAAATGAAAATAACGTAATTGTTTTGGCATTTATCATAGTAGGTAGAGGTCAGAGGTCGCAATGTTACATTGTAGATAGGAAAATTTGTAACGCATCCAATAAAAAATAGTGCGCTGCAATATTCGTGAATCCTTAGAGAAGTAAAAACGTTGAATTTCAGAGTTTATATAATATTTTATATATATATATATTTACTATTTATCAATAGTATTATGATTGTTATATTATTATGATATAATATAAAAATAATATATTAATTTTTAAAATTATAAAAATGGTTGATGCTAATGTCAGCGTTGAGTGTTGCAATTTAGTTAAATGAGGAAAATATATCATCAAAAACATCCACAAAAGCTCGAGATACGGTATCTTCACTACAACAGAAGTAGATGTAATAATATACTGTGTAACATTGCAATTTTAAACATAAAAACACACATCCCTACCACTGTCGCAATGGGCTATTATTTATAGCTAGTTAAGATGATGTCATGCATTAGTGAAATGGGCCTCTGAATATTTTATAATCATGACGTGGGTCTTCGTGTCTCCTTAAATCAAAAATGTTATTGACTACACAAACAAATAGGTCCCCTACGATTCTCTTTATCAAAGACGCCAAACTGCTTCACGGGTAATGAATTCCACGCAGTTCATGAACTATTGGTATATTTTAAAAAAATAATTGTGTTAAATATACGGTACAGTAATTATATGATGAGATTGCCCGCCTGCCTAGCGTGTTCGTAGCGCGTTGGGCGACAGGTGACAAGCCTCCTGTGAGTGCGGTTCAATTCCGCGGGCTGGCATAAAAGTCACAGGTTCTCCAGATGTACGGTGTTCGTGGCACCGAACCGACAGGTTACATATCCATGTCACCGAGCCGATTATGTGAAAGCTCAAGTGCTTCTGGATCCAACATAAGAATTTGACGAGATCTTGAACTGACCCAATTAAACAGTGAAACCAACAAGTCCCATCCTATGACATGCAAGTTTCTATAGATGTTTACAGTACAGATTGTGTGGAAAATACACACCTACTGTACATTAGTCAGCTTCATAACCGTATAACCGTATTGAGTAGTCTTGGAAGAAGCCATATTCTTGGGGAGGGAGGAGGAGGGCGGTAGGTTGATAACGTGTGACGCAGGTAATGTCCTCGATAACTTGTACTGTAGAAGCTTTATATATGATAAGTAAAGAAATACAAATAGACATATACAAACATATATTTTAAATACGTTTTAGTTTCAATGTTGATTGCATCTATTACGTGAACCGCGCATTACTAATGTATAACACAACACCACCCAACACAAAGCTTTACAGAAGCAAAGACATATCTGAAACAATCAAGAAAAATTATGTGAAGAAAAACAAACGAGGATACAACCGAAAGCACGACATAATAAATACACTAAATAGTAAGGCACAGACCACAGTCTTCAGTCTTAGAAAAGGACACTGCAGTCTCTGAGCACACCTCAATAGATCGGATCCCAGGGACTCGACTGCCTGCACTTGCAGAGCAGCAAAGTAGTTCCCAGAACACATCCTGCAAGACTGCCCCAGTCTGGGCAGTGTGAAAATATAAATCTGACCAACAGAAACAACCCAACACGACAAACTATGGGGGACCGGCGAAGACCTCATGCGCACCGCTCTGTTTATGACACATACCGGGGTAGTCGCATAGCAGAAATTGATCGCATCTCTGAAGTAGGGGCCATTTTTCCCGGACCCATTCTATCCTTTTAGTAGGCCACCTAGGTGGTAATATTGGTTGTTAGTTTGTTGATAATGATATCGTTATTGTTGAGACTGTAACTTGTCAGTATTCGTAGTGGTGGAGGGTCAATGGCGATTATCTATGGTGGTCAGGATGTCGGTTTGATGGTTCGATGACTTGGTCCTACGTTTGCTCCGCTCCTCCATAGTTGCAGAGTTACCATTATATATATGTAGGGTTATAAATCGTGGTTCCTGTCGAGACTTCCCTGTCTTCTTTGTAATATTTACATCGATGGTGATATATTCCCTCCTTTATGCGCTCCATATTATTTCATGTAAATGTACATCAATGATGTTCCTTCCTTTATATAAACATATTTATGTATAATTGTTGTAGTATCGAAACGTCCATACCATACCATTTATCTTCCAATTGAGTCCTCCATCCATATTATCTCATTAGTCACTGAGTTCTTCATTCAGTTTCTAAGTTGCATCTTAGTTTCATTCGTATTTTTTCTGTAATGGCTACTAGCCGATGTCACTTTTTCCTTACTTCCTGAGTTCCATATGTCTCTTATTGCCAATATATTAATGATGTTTCCAATTTTTAGAATTACAGGTTCCTCATTTTACATGTTACATTCATACACTCCATATATCAGAAACCACTAATGACTTGCTTTATGAGTTTATTTCATGTGTTAATTATCTGATAATACACAGACTTACGTCCATATGTATCTAATTGTTGTCTCTTATATTATTTATATTAAATAGCCGTCCATCCAACGATTATGACAACAATCTCAGACTGTCATCGTTCAACCTTCTCTAGTTATTGTAGTTTCGTAGGCTACTTAGCCGATGTCACTTTCTTCCTTCGGATAGTTCCATATATGTATGCCAATATATTAACGATGTTTCATTTATTACAGGTGTCCTCTGTGTTGACTTTATACATTCATATTAGAACCATAAGCACTTTGTTGTTATAGTTATTTCGTTTATTACTGGATTCACAGCACGTATTGTATCTATATGAGCTTATACTTTACTAAATCGTTACTAACTGACTGTCACTACACAACTACGTATTTTAGTTTTTACTACGTCATTGTCTCGTTTTAGTGTTACCCTTCTGCTTAGAGAGTAACACTAAGTCTGCTAATAAAAATATCTAAATATATATAAACTACACACTAAAGCTAACTGTCTGGTTCATAAGCTGCCACCTGGGGGACTGGCTATCCACTACATCTCGAAGAAGAAAACGCATCTATTACTTGAACTACGCACTACTAATTATATATGTTACTTCATTCACGCACTACTAATTATATCTATTACTTGAACTAAGCACTACTAGTGCGTTTCAAATTGATTTTCCGCGGGGACAATTTAATATCTCTGCAACCGCTTGACCGTAATTGATGTAACTTTGCATATGATCTAATGATCGTAATGTCCAGAGGTTGATATTTTTTTACTCAATAACAAACGTATGGTTTAAAATGTTCTGTATGTAAAGTATATAAAAGTGACCATCTCCTTAGCAAACCATATAATGAGAAGTATTACCCCTTCATATTTGTGAGATGTTGAAAGTTCCACGACTTGCACGTTTTCACGTGGTTTTCCCGATTTTAATCGCTTTTTCGCACTTTAAAAAAATGTATAATGATCCTTCCGGTGTGTTCAGTTACAATTTACCGTTTGTGTTTTCAGAGCATAGGTGTATTACAAATGTTAGACTCATCAAAGTGAGTAAACACTTTATATCTTTCTTTCTTTCTCGAATCCTGTATGCCTCACAGCGTCAGGTCAAGAAGAGATTTCTAAAAGGGCCCTTGTATGCACTTCGTAGATAGTCTCTTTCGTCGCCTCTGTTATCTCTGAGGTCCATCTTTGCTGGCCGGCCTTTGCTTGTACCATTGTTTCGGAGCAGCATTGCTCTTTGGGTGCACTGTCTGATTAATCTGTTACGTGACCGAACCATTTAATTTGTTGTTTCTTGATGAAGTCTAGTACTGATGTTGTACCCACGTTTTTGCTGATGTCTTCATTTCTCAACCGGTCTCTTCTTGTTACACCCAGCATTCTGCGTAGACACTTCATCTCTGTTGTGACTAGTTTTCTTCTATCGTTTGTTGTCAGCGTCCAGGTTTGGCACTGGTAACATAATGTGGGAGAAAGATTGTGATGAACATTGCTCTTTTTGTGTTCATGGTGACGTGTTTGCATCTTAAAATTGCGCCATTTGCCCTATCATTTGATTTGCTTTGTTGCATCTGTGTTGAATTTCATTAGTTATTCTTCATTTGCTGAAAAAATGCACCCCAGGTATGTAAATCGTTTACTTGATTTACTAGGTGATTATCGATGGAGATTTTGGTAGTGCTTTCCTCACTGGCGAATGTCATTACTTCTGTTTTGTCGATGTTAATTCTCATGTTGTATTCGTTACATGCTAACTGGAGTCTGTTGATGTGTTTAATCATATAAAACACTTTATATGATTTATATAATATGAGTTATCTCACCCTCCAAAATTCGAATTGTACGTACGCTTATGCCGAAAATATGTGATTTTTAAAATTACTGTAAATTATTTTATTCCAGCACCAGATAATTACTAGCTTTGAAAAGATCAAAGGAATTCGCCGTTGCAAGAAAAGTACACTACCTGCAACATTGAATTTTAGAGAATCGTTGGGACATCGGAAATACAACACCACATGCAAAATATCACGTTCATCCATGCAATGAATATGTAGATATTTGAGGTTGACCGAACGTTTTGAAACGCACTATAATTATATATATATTACTTGAACTACGCATTACTAATTATATCTATTACTTGAATTATAATAATTCTTTTTGTACCGTTATACGTTACATAGGGCCTGCAAGTAATTTCCCCATACCGCTCTATCCTGGGCAACTCGCTCAATTTCCTCCATGGAACTGAGACCGATATTTCCTGCCTCTCTCAGCAAAGTTTGTTTCAGGGTCTCCTTAGGTCGACCTCTCTTTCTTGAACCCTTTGCATCCCACTTCAATGCCTGCTTTGATATTCGTTGATCATTTCTCCTCAAGGTGTGCCCAACATATCTCCACTTCTCTTTTTATAACAGTTGTCACTAGTGGTTGACCAGACATGTCTCTGATTTCATCACTTTTCCTTAATTCCTTCCATTTTATATTCATTATTTTTCGCAGACATCTATTTTCAAATGCATTCAACTTGCTTTCTATATCTTTAGTCATTTTCCAACTCTCGCTAGCATATATGTTAGATTGATACACATTTGAATGAAAATTCGTGATTTAGTTTTAATACTATATAACTTGCAGTTCCATATTTTATTTAGACTTTTAAAAGCTGATGTTGCTTTGCCAATTCGTATCATAATTTCTTTTTAACATTTCCTGTCAATCAAAATTGCTACCTAAATAGGTGAACTGCTCTGTTATTTTTATCATTTTAGATTCCAGTGTGATATCTGCATTACTTGCCATAGATGTCTTCATTATATTTATTTTTTCATAGCCTATCTGCAGTCCAACTTTTGATGCTATAGATGACAAGTTTTTCTTTGCATATCTTGGTTGTTTCTACTTAACAAGGCAATATCATCTGCAAAATCCAAATCTTCTAGTTGACTATTTTCTACCCAATCAATGCCAGTTTCGATTACTTGAATTACACACTACTAATTATTTTATTACTGATCCACTACTATATATATATTACTTGATCCTCTCACTACTAATTATATATATTACTTACTCTCACTACTAATTATATATATTACTTGAACTATGCACTACTAATTATATATATTACTTGAATTGCGCACTACTAATTGTATCTATTACTTGAATTACGCACTACTGATTATATATATTACTTGAACCACGCACTACTAATTATATATATTACTTGAACCATGCACTACTAATTATATATATTACTTGAACCATGTACTACTAATTATATATATATAACTTGAACCACGCACTACTACAGGAACAAAACAAACAAATAACAGTTTCTATAATTGGAATGTCCTTATTATTCAAACTATACCATATTTACATATAGAAAAATACACAATGTGCTACCAGCTGGTAGGTATTGTGAGTATACATGTACTATGAAATAACGAGAATCCCAATTACTAGAATGTTGCTAAATATTATTATACATTGCAGATTATAGAGAGCGACTTAATGGATTGGAGGTGAGGCTATATGATGTTGACGACCGTATGAACACCTTTCTCACTGACAGCAAATCAAAAACACTTTATCTATTTACTGTTACTTCTTACATGCCAATAAGTTATTTGGTGATCAAACAGTCAACAAAAGTAAATATTGTTCATCGATCGCTGACACTTTGTGAAGTGGAAGTATTTGGCGGTGAGTAAGTTGTTTGCCTACACAAAGAATACACTCCACTATATTGATTAGTGTGGTTTACAAGAAGAATGGTGAGAATGTTATGGACACAAAATATGAGAAATGATAACGTTCTTAAGCAAGTAGACGAGAACACATCGCTTTAAAAACGAACAAATAAATAACAATCAGCATGTTATGAAAAAAGACATCCGGTGTTTGTCTATTTGATTTTATTCTTTTGGAAGCTCTTAATGCATGTACATTGTTTATTTGTTGATCATATTCTTCGCTTCCGTTGCTTCCTCTGGGGTTCTTGCAAAAATACTCCTTGTTCTCATCGAAAAAAGAAATGCAACGTGAATACACTGTAACAAAGGGCAGGATACAATCGAAGAGATATATAACTCAACATATGAACACGATTCTAGATAGCGTAACAATATGTCTCGGCGTGAACACAATATCAGAACTTATACCAGAAAATGAGATAGTTGTGCAAGAACATGATAACATATGTCTGATGGCAAGGCACTTGATGATGATATTGATTACTTGAAGAAAGTATCAAGCGCTGTAATATGTAGAGTGTAAGGACTGAACTTTCACTAGACGACCTTCCCCGGTTGACAAGACTGTTATATTACTTAGCTAAGACTCGACATAGCATTTTTTACAATTGTATTCTAAGAACTTCTTCTTCTCTTCCACCATTTACTTCTTTATAGAAGTGTTGGAGGAAGGGGGAACGTAGTGATCTAGTGTGTGCTTGTTTTAAGACACTTTGCTAGCTGATAGTCAATGTCGTAAGGTTGTTCTTCATGCCGTCGCTTCATCTTTTGCGTGGTCTTCCTCTTGTCTTGTACTTCATAATACTTTTCTGTGTAGGCTATCTGTGGTAGGCGAAACCAGGGCATTCTTGTCAAGTGTCCAAATATGTTGTTCTCTTATGAATTGCATGACTGGTTTCACATCCATTCTTGTTCTATTTCTTCATTTCTAATGTTTGTCTCTTATTGTCACAACTACAGCTCTTCTTCTAAGATACCTCATCTCTGTCGTTATGATTTTCTGCTCGTTAGCTGCTGTTACCATGTTTGACGCTGGTAACATAGTGTTGGTCAGAAAATCGTTCTTATGAGATTTGTTTTAGTTTTTAGCAGTATCTCGTTATGTGACAACAGTGGTGTTAGCTGTCCAAGTAGGTTAGAAACTTCTATAGACGACATCCACTCATACCGAAACCTGCCCTTCTGGATCATTGACTGAGAGTCAGATACAACAACTGCCCAGGTAAATGAAGTTCCATGCCCCATATACAATATATAATAATTATTTCTCTGTAGGTCTCCATTTTTTCTTAGTATAGCTTCACCTCTCCGCTTACTCGTCCACGATGTCCATGTGATGTTCTTTGTAGGTAGCTAGAAAATTTCCTAGATACGTTGAGCTTACAGAAGCGCCGAGTTATTAAAACTAATATTTCCAATGTTATAATTTGAATATTTTTAATATAAATTTTGTTTGTTGTGTTTCGTTTCTTTGCATGGTCCAGATATTCATCATTCTCTATACAAATGTTAGCCGTCATTTTGAACATGAAATGCTATTCCTGTTTTTTTCATATTTGAATTCATGCTAGAATCCGTAGTCATGGAAGTCGACATGATTGAAACAACAATGCTTGTTGCTTATAGCTATAAAATAAAGCGATGTGGGGCAAATGCCAGTAATCGTAGAGGAAATATGTATAGTCTACCCCGCTTTCGTTGACTTCTGTTATAGTAAATATTAAGAAGATGATCCTTAGTTACAAACTTCAAGGGTGGATATCTCATGACGTACATATCAATTAAAATTAAGAATTTTCAATCCCAATGTTGTATCAATCCTAACAAATGACATTGCGAGTTGGAATATCAATAAAAAAAATATAGAAAGTAAGTTAAATGCATTCAAAAATAGATATCTGCGAAAATTAATGTACATAAGAATGAGATGAATTCAGGAGACGCGATGAAATCAGAGAAACCTCTGCTCACCAACTTGTAACTACTGTGTTTTTGTTTTTCTCTCGAATGTCCTCTGTTAATCTAGGCGAAAGTCATTACGCCTGGTATTGCGCTTCTGACTGACCCTTCTACAGGAGTCCCTCAACCATACGGATAGCCTTGCCGACCTCAGAGGTACTTGAAGCTTAGATCCTCCAAGTGTGATCGTTGCAGGAAAACTGCTGTCCGTGAAAATCTTGCCTTGAGTGCTTGTACCATTGGTGCTTTTATGCTGCCATGCTCATGTATGTTGTTGGGAAGGCGGTGAACATGGGGTAAAGATTAAATACAGGACAGACTGTAATCTATTCAATATGAAGAGGTTAAAATCATTCACCAAGGTATAATCAACCATCTCAAACCTGTTGTTTGCTGATGACTGCGCCCTCACTACCAACTCTGAGGACGATATGCAAACCTACATGGAAAGGTTTTCGATGACCTAAGATATATTTGGCTTTACCAATAACACCTAAAAACTGAGGTCATATTTTAGCCCGTCCATAGAGAGCAGTACCATGATCAAGTCATTAATATTAAATACCAGCGTCTCTTGCCATCGGACAACTTTACCTATCTTGGCAGCATCATACCCATATCGGGAAACATAAATTTTAGGTTCAATAATAGGATATTCATATAGAGTGCTGCATTTGGAATGCTGTGTATTACTGTGTGAGAGCAGAATGTGATAAACGTAGCCACAAAGCTGACTGTTTACCGGGCCATAGTGCTAACCACGCTACTGTACGCCAGCTAGAGATAGTGTCTAGCAGACATGCTACATAACTAAACGACTTCCACACAAGTTGTCTAGACAGACTGCTAAAAATAAGCTGCAGGACAACTTGCAGATATCGAATTTCACATACCAGCCTAGGTCATACACATCACCATGTTGCAGAAGGCTCAAGTGAGATGAGCAGATCACGTTGCTCAGATGCCTGATAAACCAATTCCAAATCAGTAGATGTATTTTGATCTAAAAGTGGGCAGACGATCAGTTGGTGGACATAAAAAACGTTTTAAAGACACTCGTAAAGTGTCTCTAAAATGCTTCAATATAGACACAATGTGCTAAGAATCCCTTGCGCAAGATCGCAAAAGGTGGTGCTGTAACAGCTCAAGATTAATTCACATAATTGAGAGTCGTCATGCGGTTGAGGCACAGCTAAAACGTGCTGCGCGAAAAGCTAAAACACCCACATGTCTTACTTTGATGATATATGCCCCACATGTGACGAGAGATTGTGTTCGAGGATTGAACTCAACATTCACATTCGGAACACACCAGAGAGTTGCAGCAGCACACTTCTCAGGTTATTGTCAGCATTGCTTGCGATGGACAGCTAATATTGTAATATCAACGTGGCGAAACACGTAATAACACAGTACTGTAGTTTTAAAAAAT
This sequence comes from Arion vulgaris, assembly GCA_020796225.1. NCBI lineage: Eukaryota > Metazoa > Mollusca > Gastropoda > Stylommatophora > Arionidae > Arion > Arion vulgaris. The sequence goes on along the minus strand of CM036764.1, from coordinate 8,047,044 downwards.
ATAAAAACAATGACAATAGACATCAACGTTTCTACTAAAAGGCCTTTGTCAAGCAAACGATACAACAGGAGTGATGAATTTAACAGCACACTACATATATACTACGACAGAGAAATTCCAATGGTTCTAAAATGAACATCTGTGACTAAGAACGAATGACGAAATAAACACAAAAAACTGGACGTGGAAAAAGAAGAGAAATAATACAAATCAAATGTATATATATATATATATATATATATATATATATATATATATACACTGATGACACAATTCTCATGGCTACAAATGAACAAGATCTACAAGACTTGATTGGCATACTAGTGAAAGAAAGTGAAAAGAAAGGATTAAGCATGAATATAAAGAAAACAGAGGTTATTTTTGTCTCCAAGAAACAAGAAACGCCAACATGTAATATAAAAATAAATAACAGAACACTGAAACAAGTCCATCGATTCAAGTATCTGGGAACATTCCTAACACCAGATGGAAGATGTACAACAGAGATTAGGAGTAGAATATCTCAAACGAAAGCAGCTTTGATGAAAATGAAGAACACACTATGCGTGAACTCACTACCAATGACATTACAAAAACGAGTACTCCAGTGCTATATTGAACCAATACTTATGTATGGCAGGGAATCATGGACAATGAACAAACAATCAATACGATCATTGAAAGCCACAGAGATGTGGTTTTACAGAAGAATGTTGAAAATTCCATGGACAGCAAAGAAAACAAAGGTGGAGGTTTTAAATCAGGCCAGCACACAAAGAAACCTTATCAAAAGAATAAGAATCCGACAAAAGGTTCTTCTGGCACATAATGCGAAGAGAAGGTTTAGAACATTTGGTGACTACAGGTAAAATTCAGGGAAGGAGAGATCGTGGAAGACAGAGGGACAAGAAGTTGGATGGCCTGACATCATGGTTCGACAAAATATCGACGCCAGAACTGATTACATGCACCAAGCAAAGAGAGTTGTAGAGAGACATGATCGCCTACGCCGGCAGGCAAGGCACTTCATTGATTTATTGATATATATATATATATATATATATATATATATATATATATATATATAATATATAATCATATGCACATACAGAATATGAAGCATGTGAAGAGAAAGTAATAAGAAGCACATAATTATAGTGCGTTGAGTCGATAAGGTGGCAAGGTACCATATGACGAAATGAAACGATTCTACAGACCACGATCATCAGAGAAACATGACCAGATGGCTCTTTCAATTGATTAGTTCCATTAAAATGAGTGGCTACAGGGGTCACAGCGGATTTGCGTATATTGCGCAAGTGTTGGCCGAAACGGTCACTGAGCAATTTGCCTGTTTCGCCGATATATTCCTTGTCACACCGCCTGCAAGTTATGGCGTAGATTATAATGCTGGACTCGCATGTAAAACCATCTTCAATAACAAACGTGACATTAGGAAAATATACAGTACGCGTCTGTACTGCATAAGCACACGTATTGCAACGCCGACGGCTACGCTAGACGGTGCCAAAATAACTCTGGACATTGGATTTAAGAAGACTGTGTACCAACATATCATTAAGACTTATGTCCCGTCTGTAAGCCACAATAGGATAGTTTTGGAAGACAACGTGTCTCAGGATCCGATTTAAGAATAAACATGTGACGGAATAATACGGAAAGTTTGACAAATGAGAGTGGAATGTTAAGAAAAATTTCACACTGGCATAGTTGTTAATCCTAGGCTGGTTTATAAGGGCCTCCTGGAGATACATTTTCTGAAAACGATGCAAATCAGACATAAACACTTTCTCTGTGTATATGCGATTGTCGAAGAAATCAAGCATCCCAGAGTTCTATTAAAAAAATCATCGTCTTCGCTACAAAAGAGACAATGGCGCAAGATTTGGGAGAATGGCCACGAATCTCGACACGCCTGGGGATGTGAAGTGGTATAATTGAGAAAACTGTGCATTAGTCTATTGTCTATTTTCAGGTGGAAGATGTAGTTGGCTGTCCGCTCTTGCCGTTAAGCGTAGGGATGGGAGCTTTAATTTGCGTTCTAATGTCAGATGAGTCGCCCTTGTTGTGTTGTATCCGTGTTTAGGTAGTGTGGTCTTGATATTGTCTATCCATTTTTCTTGGTCTTCCCTTAGCTCTAGTACCCGATCTCTTTTATTGTATGCTGTTATTGGTGGTTGGTTGTATTACATTCTCATTAAATGTTCAAACCACTGCATTTGTTGTCTTTCGATGTATTCGGTGCATGAAGTTATGCAAACTCTGATGTCCTCATTTCGTATTCTTGTCATTCCTGGTGACTCCCACTGCCTTCCTCGTGCATTTCATTTCACACATGGTGAGCTTTCTGTGATGTGTTGCTGCAACAGACCAAGTTTAGCACTGGTAACAAAGTGTTGGTGGGAAATACTTTTTATCATCTGTCTTTTCTCTTCCATCTTGATCGTTGCGTGTTGTAGTAATGGTGCCAGCTGGTAGGTCACTGCATTTGCTTTTGACACCTTGTCTCTATTTCTCTATCGAGTTTTCCGTCCTCTGTGAAAATAATGCCTAAATATTTGAATTCAGAAACTTGCTTTACTCTGGTGCTATCTATTTGTATGTTTGCTTCACTTGATGTTTTGCTGATTTTCATTGTCTCGGTCTTTTGTTTATTGATTTTCATGTTGTACATTCTACATGCTATTAGCAATGAGTTCATGTGATCTTGTAGCTGATCTTCATCTTCATACATTAAACTGTGGTCGTCCTGCAAAAAACAATTCGTTGATTTGGTTGTTTAATTGGTCGTCGTGATCATTGTCTATGCCAATAAGGTCATTTTCGCACAGTGCTTCTTTCACTATTCTGTTTATATACATGTTGAAGAGATGAGGTGGGAGAACACAACCCTGTCTTACTGCATTAGTAGTGCATTATTAGGTTTATAATATAAGCTACTGATGTTGTGATGGTTGATATGTTTATGGTGCTAGTGATATCAAGAAAGGTGATACAAGAAGTGGAGATGTGAGAGGTAAATCGATTAGCAGGGTTGAAAACATTGATGAGATTTATGAAGTGTTGCAAATGAGCTTCAGGCTTATCAGTAATGCCAATACAGACATCAGTATATCCAGTGGCGGCTCGTGGTCATTTTTTGGTGTTGGGAGCAGACACAAATTTCGGGAAAATCATAGTTTTTAGGCTAGGTTTATATTTTAGTATTTACTATTATTTGCTATTCCGCAAAGTTATTCCCCCTTTACTATATTGATTTGGCGCCACATGCGCAAATAACAAACGGGACAACGTGCGCCAAGGTAAGTGAGCTGGCACTGACCAAGACCCTACTCCACCTCCTCGTGGTGACCCTGGAAATAGACAAAGATCATGTCCGACTAAGTGGGTAAGGATCGAGAGAGAGCTATTCTATAGTCTGTCCATTAATTCGTGAGCACGTTTGAAATTGGTTTTCTCGAAAACTACCTGTTGGATCTCAGTGATTTTTGCATGCAGCCTTAGAATATCCATGACGCTAAAATAAAGCTAACCAGTAGTTCATAGATGCTACGGATTTTGTACATCGGCGAATTCCTTTGATCTTTTATGACAATTGCAAATACGGGGCTCAAATTTTAGATTTTACAGTAATCCTTAGAATTTGTCCATGTCAATTCTATTCATAGGTGTATCTCCATATTAACTTGATAGGTCAAGTAATTAATTGTGTTGCCCTTTATGTGCAATCATGAACTTGGATACAATATGCAACAGTTAGTCATCCCCTTCGGTCACCATTAGACCCCAGGGTGTCTTAACTTCACCACAAATTGTATGATGGTAGACGCATTTGGATATGGAAATGTATACGTTGCTATTTCTCAGTCTGTAATCAAAATATGATTTGTATCATCCCGAATCTGATGATTCCATGAGGTTGATAATTGTTACTGGCTGGACAAATTGTAATCCATCTCGGTGCCAGTACTCGTCTTCCTCTCGGAGCACATGTTCAACACACTTCTTCCAGAACTGCATGTCTATCATTGAGAGGACTCACGTGTCAGAACTTCAACATCACACATTTTAAACGTCATGTTCTGTTCGGCAACTTGCCCTTTTACTTTAGCCCAGACAAGCTCTATCGGATTGAGGTGAGCATGATATGGAGGTAGTCGCAAAGACGTGTGGCCGTATTCCGCAATGATTTTGTCAATATGAAACACCTTTGTCTTATTTGTCATCCTCACCAGGTGCAACAACTCGGGTTTCAAATATGTATCATCGAAGCTGACATTTTCCTTGGCAAGCCAAGTCCTAATTTGATCTTTTGTATTTGATGCAGTTGGTACTTTGTCTTCCGCTGATATTGCGTTGTGATAGGATGCATTATCCATTACCAAGCATGATGGTATGTTTAGAATTGAAAGTAGATCTTTCTCCATCCAGTGCCTGAAAATATGTCCATTCATTTATGTGTGGTAGTCCCTACCGTCGGTACTTTTTGATTGGAAAATAAGTCCAGCGTCATGGACAAGACCTTCTTCACTGCTTCGTGCATGTGTTAGTATAATACGCTGGCCTTTGCTGCTTGGTATTTTTCTTTTCTGTTCACCGTCTACTGATTGCCATTCTTTAGCATTGGTGTGGTGAACATTGACCCAGGATTCGTCCAAATATACAATATCATAGCCTTGCCTCCGCCGCTCACGGATCTGCCTCAGGTATTTACTTCGCAGCAATTAAATGGGGTTTTTTCACAAATAATATTCCTGCCGTCTATAGTTTTCTGAAGGTGAAGCCGGCGGCTCTTACAATTTTCCATAGAGTACTTTTAGAAATGTATATGCTGCAATCTGATTGCAGTTTTAATTTCAGTTTCCTGAGTAACAAGTTGATTTGTCGCAAACATTTTCAAGAGCTCCCGTCTTATGACATATATGTTAAAGTCGTCAATTGTTCTTTTCCTTCCTTGCTTGACATTAGTGCACTTTGTGTCCTGTTTAATCCATCGGGAAAAGGATTCTCTATTCAGACCAATCGCCAGTTGCGTTCGTTTCTCAGAGTTATGAATATCGCAATATAGATGACCTCTCTTAGATTCCCTACGGAAGTGTTGGTATAGTAAAACTGTAACCTTTTGCATTGTTATAAATGTGCACTTCAGACTCATTATGAATGTGATCTCAATGTCAGTTTTGATAAGCCAACAAATATGATACAATAGCTTCATACAAATAGCGAGATACACCTATAACTATACAACGGTATCCCAATTATAACGTCATATGCTTTCCGCTTTCAAAGTCGACTGGGTTCGGTGCAGGGAATTCCCGTGAAATTGTTGTTTACTCACGATATTTCAATGTTACCATAATGTATTTTTAGAACAACGCGTCTGTGTACCGTAGATCTGTTACTATTGTATACAATCCGGTGAGGTTGATTTTAATATAACCTGAAGAAGAAATATTTCAAACTACATCAAATTTTCTTGGAAAAAATATTTCTCTAGCGTCATGGATATTCTAAGGCTGCTTGCAAAAATCACTGAGATCCAAGAGGTAGTTTTCGAGAAAATCAATTTCAAACGTGCTCACGAATTAATGGACAGACTATAGTATAGATAATAAAGCAAACGCAGACACACCTATTGGGTCCTAAATACTAGTGAATGCACTCATCTTCTGCCGATGTCTAATTAAAAAAGTTGCATAAATGCAAAGAAGTGACATCGTACGAGTCGCGTGTAAGCGTATACTCTCCTCCTGAATCAATGGTCAACCATAATTGCCAGCTGTCATTGCAAGAAAGCCTTGCACTCTCCCCCACGCACTATAGGAAAAATGGTGAAAAATCATAATTCCTGGGGTTCAACAACAACTAAAATATATACCATATAACTAAGGTACAAAAGAGATCCCTACAACCTACCGTTGACCACAGTCCTTCACCATGAAATAGCAAACAATAGAAACAAAAAAAACTTTGCTTTTCTTCACTGACAGTTAACCACGATTTTTTACTAAATCACTTATTATTGAAAGTCCTCTTTTTCTTGTCATCTTGTTGCACATATACAAAGCTACATGGCTGATGTGCACCTAGCCGTTTAACTTGAGCTTTTCTTTTATCTTTAACGAAGGAAACGGATTTCGTAATAAATAATCCACTTTATTCATTTTGAGTTTCGAGTAAACCACAACTTAAAAAGTAGGTCACATCTTGTCAATCGCAAACGACTGTGCTTTGTAGAAGACATATGTGTATTGAATACGAAACGGACGATTACCTTTAACGATTATAATAATAGTTAGTTACATATTTCTATTAATGCATATCCTTTTCTATTATTTTATATATAATTTGTTATTCAATCGATAATTATACAAAGTACTATTTAATCAAGAGTCGTCGTTTACCTGTTAATTGGTTGATCGCGTAGAAACTTAGTTTCCGGTGAATAAAATGACATAAATTGTTTGGCAATTATTATTAAAGGTAGCGGTAAAAAGTAAGAGGTCGCAATGTTACATCGTCAGTAGAGAATTTTAAAACGACCCGATAAAACATAGTGCGCTGATATATACGTCAAGTGTTATAGAGAGAAGCCGAATTTGCGACCGTATATAATAGCTTTTTAAATAATAATGTTTATATATTATTATGATTGTTATATTATTATGATATACTATGTATATTTTAGTGTTAAATATTCAACTTTCAAAGCTAATCAGTGTCAAGTTAACATTAATAATTACGAACACAATTTTTTTAAAACAATAAGTACACGGTCATTATTTTTGGTTTGGTAGGCCTGTTCTTACTGGCCCCTAATGCTCATGGGTGTATACTAATTGGAGGAAAATATGTTGAATTTTAGATTTCAGAATGTGTGTGATATTTTAGCGCTATATATCAGCTTTCAAAGCAAATCAGTATCCTGTTGAAAGTAATAATTATAAACAAATATTGTCTGAAATAATAAGTACACGTTACTCAATATTTTTGGTCGTGCCAGGCCCCACTGGCTCTTAATGACGAGCTGCCCCTAGGTGTATCTATGATAAACGGACGGAAGAGGGCCACCATATGTATTCCATACTAGATGTTCAAGATAACCCATGAACAGACAAGCACAACTAGGTCCCATTTTAGTGACCATGGCAATCCCACATATCTGCTCAAAGAATTGGTCATTGAACTGAAAGGAGTTGAGAGTGAGAACTAGTTCTGCAAGACAGAGGAGAGCAGAGATGGAGACAAGTGGATTAGTTCTCCTATTTAGAAAGAACTGGGGGGCTTTAAGGCGGTCGGAATGAGGTTTAGAGGTGTACAATGAGCAAACATCAAGGACGAAGAGACGGTAAGTGCTGTCAGGTAACAAGTAAATGGACGAAAAACAGACAACGCCTGATTCGTATCTTTCAAAAATGAGGGTAGTGTGGTAACTATATCCATGTAATCTTATATACAAGATTAAAGGTATTGTCAAAGGAATTTCGAGATGTCTTCAGTAAGAGTAAGAGCAAGCAGAGACGATAGGCCTGCCCGATACTAGTATGTTTCTGTCAAAAGTGTATGCCTCGTTCATTGACAGCACTAACTTTGAAATCAAAACTTGACGGAAAATGCTATTTTTGTGTCCATGAAATGTTGTTTTCACTACTAGCTAAAATAAGTGGCTAAGCATTTTCATTTACCAAATTTGATGGGCGGATAACTCTCATGTCATGTTTATTGCTAGAGACTGTTAAAAAGAGGAAAATCTTGGATGGGTCAGGCCGAGACCTGTATTGAACAGGTGTGTACACTTGAAGACATTGATCCCGGTGAAGAATGGATACCAGTGCCAACTGGAATCTATACATATTTTTTCTGTATGCATCAAACTTGATAAAGAAAGCAGACAAGACAACTCACTTGTCGTGAAGGCAGCAGTTCAGGCATTGATTTCTGAGAACGCATCTGAGCATGATGTAATCATTTACACGGATGGTTCGGTGATTCGACATGTGCGGAGCTCGTGGACTTTCACTGCTCAGGTCGGAGGAGTAGTTGTGAAGGAAGACAGTGGTGGTTTTGCCGTGACAACGAGCAGTCTCACTATGGAAATCATGGCGGTTACAAAGCGATGATTTGGCTAGAATCACAGACTTTTATACATGCATGTTTTCTCAGTGACTCAATGAGTATGCTCAGGAAGAGTGAAACAGGATGTGCTAGGAGACATTGGATGGAGTCGCTGGGGAGGTCTAAGCTGACAAAGATCAGTTTTATTTGTGTGCCAGGGCAAGCAAGTGTAAGGGGGAATGAACGTGCGGATAGGCTTGCAGGTATGGATGCTGTACAAAGCGGACGAGCAATGGATCAGGCTGATATTATAAATTCCTTAAGGGAGAGGACGTGTACATGATTCACGTAATAGCGGTGAATCTACAACACTAACCAGACTGCAAGAACTCAAAGTTAGGTGTGGTGTAGCTCGACAAGAACGTTATGCTGGCAGACAAAGAAGAATTGTAAACCAACAAAGAACCGGTGTCGTTAGTCGCCACACCTGATGGATATGCTGACGGAGAGATCGGAGCCCTTATGGACTAATTGTTTGACGTGCAGTGATGGTGATCCGACGACTAAACTAAACTAAACTGTGTTTTTGTTATTTTCATTGTAAAAATGGAATTTTTAAACCAAAATATTTGTTCTTGTTGTGAATAGGTGATCTTTCGTGCCTACACTTCTGTAAACAAAATATAGTTTCTCCCTTCACATCGTTTAACTGCTGAACAAACCATGGATATGTTTCAAAGACAAGGTGAACACGGTGATATGATTTCACCGACTGCAGTGTGACTCTGTGAGTGATGAACAATTACCACATGTGATTCTAACAACACTAATAAAATGTTGTAGGTAGTGATTCTGAGACAGACAGGTCGAAGCCATCGATTTCGACCATCACATAATAAAACTAATAATTAATAATTCCTTAGTGTTCAGCCTTCTGGCACAACGTAGCATATCTCATTTAGATGATGCTTCATCAGAATTCAATTCAATTCAATACAATCCTCACTGACCTCACAGTCATAAAAGTGTTCTAACACAATCTCAGTATTTTTTGTTGTTTTGTGCATTTTATTTGAATTTATTTTTATGAAAAAATAAGAAGCTTGCTGCAAGGGTTTATCAAGATATCCAGTTGGTATATATTAGTCCTGAGTACCTTTAAAACGGGACACAAGGAAAACATTTTTTGTGCTGATAATTGTTATTGGTCTAAATAAGTGGTCGAGAATTAGTCATTGACATTGTTAGTCTAAAACTTTTCTTGCCAGGTCAGTGAGTCTTGCATTTTGGTAGACATCATCCTGGTGATCCCCACCACTTTACACAACCATTTCATTTCGCATCTGGTGAGCTTTCTGTGGTGTGTTGCAGTTAGGGACCAAGTTTGGCACTGGTAACATAGTGTTAATAGAAAATACTTTTATAAATTATCTTTTTAACTTTCATCTTGAAGTGGGTGTTCTAGTCATTGTACCAGCTGGTAGGTCGTCACTGCATTTGCTTGTTGGCATCTTGTCTCTATCTCTCTATCAAGCTTTCCGACCTCTATGAAAATATGTGTCTTTAGCCTACAATCATTTTATTAACAGTACTCACAGTTTACAAGTAGAGACTTTAGACGAAACTTCCAGCAGAACCATTGCCATTTTTTACATTCTATTTCATGTCTACATCATGACATCATATTTTCAACTAGCTTGTCCTCTAAATATTATGTTATGTCTAACAGTAACGGTACACCTGTTTGTTTGTCTTTTTTATTTTGTATTTCCGTTTTTATTTTGTTTCTTATCTATTTAATTGTGGGTTTAAAATGTTGTTTGCATGTTTTTGTTTTCCTTTTACTGTGTTGTCTCCAATGTTTTGATGCAAATATGTTTATTGAATTATTCTTTGATGTTCAAGCTCCTTTTTGTATTTTAGTCTGCAAGTTATGTTTTGCTACTGTCTCTTCATCCAACATATATTAGGTCGTCTAGTCTCTTAGTAATAGTGACAACAAAATTAGCATCCTGCTGATAACCCAAAGAACACACAGTCAGTTCCCCCAACTAGATGTGTAAACTTGGAGAAAGTGACCTCAAGTTTCAAAGTGAATAAGGCTCTGGCCTATCTAGAGGGATGGAATCAAATAGGTCTTGTATTTTTTTGGTCTTAAATGTGTGAATCCGAATAAATAGCTTGCATAAACTGAATGCGCTGCTGTAGGTGACCCATTAGCACAAGAACCTCACGCTCTAAGGCTCCGTCAAATATAGACCACACATAATGCTTTAAGATGTCATTTAGGTTGAATGAAGAAGTATTTTATTATCTTATTTTACAAATATATCATGTTCTATTATTTGTCTACTTGTAACATTACTTATTTGAGCATGTTGGGTTGTTACATCTACTTAAATATGTCGTGTGATTATCTAATAATTAATTAATGTCTTGCATTTCTGCCAGACCCTATTTGTCCAGATGACACATATGGACTTTTCTGTGAAGGGAACTGTACCTGCAGCAAAGCTGAAGCATGCAATTATGTGACGGGTGCTTGTGCTCCAGGGTGCCAAGTTGGTACATATGGATTCAACTGCTCATTGCATTGTAGCCAGCACTGTGCAACAGACCGGTGTAATTTTTTTTCTGGATCATGTTCTCCGTGTGATTACGGCTACGTTGGAGATATGTGTAATAAAGGTGAGTAAGTTTATCTGAGAACAGTCGCCCATTCGGGAATACCCGGTAGAAGGATTTTTTCAAAGCAGTTTTTTTTCTGTAGAGAGGGAGGGGGTGGGGGAATAAATAAATAAACAAATCTTAACATGAACAGTTTCACAGCGTCTGCCCTAAACCATGCAGGCATTCATTTCATCATGCTTATGGTCACCTGTCAAATGCTGCCCTCAAAAGCGGTTATACAGACAGTAAAGACAGTAGTTGAAGAAATATCTTTTTCCAATGTGTACGATAAAAGTATACAGCTTTGTCAGCTATTGAAAGACAGGTCAAAGTGTTATTCAATAGACAGATAAAACAGACAGCTACAAATAAAATACAGAGTGAATTATCTGAACTAAGAAGTATAAGTATTGTTAACAAAGTTAACTAATATCTGGCAATCAAAAGACCTTAGTATATGTACAAAAGCTGAAAAGAAACTGGACGGTTTTGAGAATAAATGTCTCCGAAAATTACTAAATGTAAAATGTAGTGATTTCGTTTCGAACAACGCAGTGAGAGATAGAACACAGCAACAATTCATATCAAATATTATAAGTAAACGAAAGTGGAAATATTTATGTCATGTTGTAACAGAGCAGCTGGTACAAGGCCCCAGAAAGGAAAGAAAAAGAAAACAATAAGACAAGGAGAAAGGAAATAGAACATAAAAAAAAATACAACCCGTGAAATGGCTACAGAAAGGTCACCCGAACCACAGACACTCTCTTTACATAAAACATAAATGACTGTAGAAAATAACACTAACTAGATAACAAAAGTTTCTGCTAAATTAGCAATGTCAACCCTCAGTAGTCCTCAGGGACTCGCATTATAACAAGACAATTTATCGTCATAATACAATATATGCACAATTGGTAAATTATTACACCTAAATATACACAAGAAAGGTTTCAATTACACATTAACACGCTATCCTAACACAATTGACCTAATTTAACACTCTAGTTCATTAACCCGTAATATTAAGCTTGTGCTAGAATTTGTCTTCATACTGGCTCAATTCTTCCACTGTAATTTGGAAAGTTACCGGCTGGCACTTTCTATAAAAGTTCTAAATATAGGGAAAATGTTCCTCTCGATCACTCTGAAATATATAGTGAAAATGTTCCTCTCGATCACTCTAAATATATAGTGAAAATGTTCCTCTAGATCACTCTGAAATATATAGTGAAAATGTTCCTCTCGATCACTCTGAAATATATAGTGAAAATGTTCCTCTCGATCTTTCTAAATATATATTGAAAATGTTTCTCTCAGTTCACTCTAAATATAGTGAGAATGTTCCTCTCATTCACTCTAAGTATGGAAAATGTTCCTCTCGATCACTCTAAATATAGGAAAAATGTTCCTCTCGATCACTCTAAATATATAGTGAAAATGTTCCTCTCGATCCCTCTAAATATATAGTGAAAATGTTCCTCTCGAAACACTAAATATATAGTGAAAATGTTCCTCTCGAAACACTCTAAATATAGGAAAAATGTTCCTCTCGATTCATATCGGAGAATAATATATATATATATATAATTTACCTATACAATTTCCTCTCAGGACACATACTGACCTCGCTCCTCAGTCACTGGTGATCTCTTTCACTTCAAATCCTTGGTCAGTCAATTAAAAATGCGATCACTGCCACTTCTCTTTTCTATCTGTGTTTACCTCTACTGTTGCGTTCTTGCTTCTGCTCTCTTCAGTGGGTTCTGTCCTCACTACTTCTGTCTTCACTACCTCTGGCTTAACTCTCAACTATCCTCATCAGTACCTCTGGCTTAACTCTCAACTATCCTCATCAGTACCTCTGGTTCAACTCTTTTTAGCTTCACTGTTCTCTCTCGGTGATTTCTGACTTCCTACTCTCTCTAAATCTATGTCTCCACTGAATATATGTAACCAAAAAACCCCAGCTGCCCCTACCTGGGTCTCGAGATTTCCGAGATTAAAGGAGTCCCCGAATACCCAGGGATTAACTAATGTCCTGAGTTAGTAAACTGCTGGTCAGCAACTAAATATTTGTAAACAAGGTGTTTACCTACAGACTCAAGGACACCCAGTGTTAATAAAGGGGGTTGTTTGGGTTGACCCCGAATATACCCTAATCATAACAGTGAAACTGTTACAGACCATCCTATGCCATCTAGAACTTTAGCTCTATCATAAAGTTATAAAGTTCCATCCTCCTAAAACTACCCTAAAATCCCCATTCCAACCTTCTAACCGGCAGGTCAAGGTATCACGATATTCTAAACCATATACAAAAATCACATAGGGCATACATCAAGTCAGATAAGAACGAAAACTAAATAACGAAAACTAAATAACGAAAACTAAATACATCCAGTTAATATCATATTCTACTTGAGCTCACCGAATGTAACAATTTATCTCCATTACATCGATATAATCATCTAACATGCAACCCTTGCAATGTTTTACTACAACATCAATTCATAACCAAAAAAATATACACACTTCCCACCATTTCAATCTCCTGGGTTACCTGGAAAATACACCAAGAAAAAAAACAGCCCCAAGTAAAACTAATCGTGTCCGTGCGAAACACCTCCTAATGCGTATGTGGATCTCAATTGTATAAATCTCACCCTCTCATGTGTATAGCCATACCCTCTTAGACCTCTATAAGATGACCCTCTGGCACTCTATCTTTTCGCTGTATCAGATAATTGAAACCCTAGTTAATTCCAAAAGCACATCAACTCGGTCAAATGATTCTTGACAGTCTGGTTAAACATCTTGGTTCCCGCAGTTCTATCTCCAAGGTACACATAACATAATTTCTCAACTCTCTCCAAACACAGGTACACACCAGACAATGTCTCTCCAATAGACACATCACCATCTCTCTAACTTGGTACAATACCTCAAGAAAAAAAAAAAACCCACCGCTCACATACTGTATCTCTCGTCAAGATACAAATTCCTTAGCGTGCACATAGCACTACTTAAATGTATCATGACAGTTATCTCCTCATTGTATCCTGAAAAGAAAACTCCAATCTTCTAGTCCCTCTCTTGCTCCTCTCAGACCGAAGAAAATGTCAGCATTCCATATGTCCAAACAATAAATTCATCCCATTCATGACCTGTCAATTTCATGTTATGAAAGTACAATTATAAAGGTCTATTTACTTATAGCATGGTACTATGAAAATATCCATCTATGTACAACAAATTTACACGTCAATATATATCTCAATGCATCAATACATGACAGAAAGTAATAAACCATATTTCATTGCAACTGGCAATCAAAACGATAACAATCTGCGATTTAGTACCCTCAGAACTACTTGATCCGTATGTCACATCCTCTGATTATCTCATCATTTTCTCCCACTGTGTACTCATGCACAGTTCCATATTTCGGCCGTTTACCTCAATTTCCTTGTCTCACCGCTTCTCCGTTCCTACCTCAGAGGTTCAGCATTACCACTGAGTGCACCCCATTTTCACACAATCTTAACCATCCCTAAAAATCTCAAGCACCCTGAGTCCAGTCCAACCTTCCCGACGGACTTAGTCCTGGTACCATCCTTAGACCAAGACGGTAACATTAGATATCCAGTTTGGACGATCTCAACACACATTCCCCCCTGTCAAAGCAATACAATTATATTCATATAAATTCCACTACTTGGTACTTAAAGCAACACTTTTAAACGTCTTTATAAACATAGCAGAGTATAACAATAATCAATTTAAGCTCAATACAAATCACTAACAAAGGCAGGATTCATCGCCTTTATATCCAAGGTAAACAAAATTATTAATCAATATCAATTCCAACTGCATCAATACAAGGTAGTAATGTAACAAAACATCAACGATTACATAGCGCACCTACAAAAAAATGATTACAACAAACTGAGATCTGTCGAACCAATGCAGGACACCCCTAGCCGGATAGATAATGTGCTCATGGAGGACAACTGGCGAACAAATTGCTGGTGGGTCTTTCCATGATACATTTTGCCTGACTCCGGTGCACATTGGTTAGCTCAACTGATCTCTCTCAGCGCAGAGAAAAAAAACGTGTGTGGCTGATTCTCTCAATCAATTTGGTACATGAAAAAAATACAAAATAACCCAAGTCAATGTTCAGGTACAATATACATAACATGCTTTTATCTCCAGGGCATCTACTTATAACACTCCCCTCTCTAACCTCTCTTAAGTCCACCTCTCTCAGTCCATGTACCACTCTCATACACCTCGGCATCTCTCTAGTGCCTCCCTAGTTCGTACAACCAAACTGACACAGGTCACATAAAACAAGCCAAAGTTCACTCACACCTCGACCGTCCGTGAAGAAAAAAAAACCTCAAATATTTAAATCTCTATCTCCTTCTCTGGACTAATCGCTACGCGATTGTCAATAAAATGTATTAACCAGTTAATTTCTCCCCTTCCCCTGGATAGGATGCTCAAAAAAAAATTGCATTATTCCCACGCAACATCTTGGTTCTCAAAAGTCCTACTTAGTGTTCTCTCGTTCCTCTCTCTGTAGCTCTATCTTCTCGCTTTATATTCGCTAATAAACACCTATCCTCTGTTCTTTCCTCTTGGCATACTCCTCGCTTTCTGCTCCCTTCACCCCTTGAACCACTGTTGCTACTTCTTTCTTCTTAGCAGACTTTTTCTTCCTACCTTCGTCTTCCCGAAACAGATCATTCCATTCACGTAGCTCTTCGTTCTCTAAATCATATTCTGCTACTTCTCTTTTGAGTTCATCAATGCGGTTGAATAGACTATTCACCTCATCCAGATGCCCTTTTCTCTCTTTTTGTAACATCTTTACCTGTCTTTTCAGCGCCGATGTATCTTCTTTATTACTTACTTCCACACTACATATTCTTTGTATCTCTTCATATTCTTCATTTTTCAACTCGTTTATCTCATCGTGAAGATCCTCTATTAACTCATCTTGCTTGCATTTGTCTACCTGTAACCTCTAGTTGTTCTTGTTTTTCCTTAACTTCTTTCTGTAACTCTTTTATCGTCTTCTTCAACCCTGTTAATTCTTTCTTTCTCGCCATTTCTACTCTATATATTTCCTCCCTACTCATATCTTCCTTATTTCTCCATTCACCCTCACTTCCATGATCTCCTACCGCTATGTCTCTAAATTCTTTCTTGGCTTCATGTCTATCTTCCTTATTGTTCCAGTTACCCTCACTTTCATCATCTCCTACCGCTATGTCTCTAAATTCTTTCTTGGCTTCATGTCTATCTTCCTTATTGTTCCAGTTACCCTCACTTTCATCATCTCCTACCGCTATGTCTCTAAATTCTTTCTTGTCCTCATGTCTATCTTCCTTATTCTGGACAGCTCTTATTTCCGTAAAGCAATTTATGGAATAAATACGCCTGTCTCTAAAGACACTACTTCTCCCTGAACTCTGTCCTAAATTTCTGCTTCGCCTATAATTCCTGCTAGTGCACTCCATAGCGAAATGCCCCACCCCATGACAATTGAAACATATCAGGCGCCTTAAAAAAGAAACTTCTAACCTACTACCCCTTCTAACACAAGTTTTCCCTGCTTCTGTCATGTTGACAATTTTATACACGCTATTATACGATATAAAATACAATTTCCCAGTATCAATCTGAAATTAAACAATATTAACATGCAATACTAAGTCATTAATATGCACGCAATTAACACAATCGTTAATGATTATATCCACATAAAACACTACCTAGTACTCCTTACAGTTCAAAATCCACACAGCCTACTGATTGACCTAAATTTTTACGGTTCGCTAACTTTCAGGAATTTACTACTACTACACTACTACACACTACTAACAACTATTTCTTCTGACCTATGATCTATATAGTGGCCAGTAAACTATTGTGGCCCCGACAACTCTAATTCTACATATAATGGTTTTAATACCAATATATACTGGTCACGAACACCAACAAGACGCTTGTAACAGAGCAGCTGGTACAAGGCCCCAGAAAGGAAAGAAAGAAAACAATAAGACAAGGAGAAAGGAAATAGAATAGAAAAAATACAACCGTGAAATGGCTACAGAAGGTCACCCAACCACAGACACTCTCTTTACATAAAACATAAATGACTATGAAATAACATAACTAGATAACAAAAGTTTCTGCTAAATTAGCAATGTCAACCCTCAGGAGTCCTCAGGGACTCGCATTATAACAAGACAATTTATCGTCATAATACAATATATGCACAATTGGTAAATTATTACACCTAAATATACACAAGAAATGTTTCAATTACACATTAACACGCTATCCTAACACATTTGACCTAATTTAACACTCTAGTTCATTAACCCGTAATATTAAGCTTGTACTAGAATTTGTCTTCATACTGGCTCAATTCTTCCACTGTAATTTGGAAAGTTACCGGCTGGCACTTTTATAAAGTTCTAAATATAGGAAAATGTTCCTCTCAATCACTCTGAAATATATAGTGAAAATGTTCCTCTCGATCACTCTAAATATATATTGAAAATGTTTCTCTCGATCACTCTAAATATAGTGAGAATGTTCCTCTCGATCACTCTAAGTATAGGAAAAATGTTCCTCTCGATCACTCTAAATATAGGAAAAATGTTCCTCTCGATCACTCTAAATATATAGTGAAAATGTTCCTCTCGATCCTCTAAATATATGTGAAAATGTTCCTCTCGAAACACTCTAAATATATAGTGAAAATGTTCCTCTCGAAACACTCTAAATATAGGAAAAATGTTCCTCTCGATTCATATCGAGAATATATATATATATATATAATTTACCTATACAATTTCCTCTCAGGACACATACTGACCTCGCTCCTCAGTCACTGGTGATCTCTTTCACTTCAAATCCTTGGTCAGTCAATTAAAAATGCGATCACTGCCACTTCTCTTTTCTATCTGTGTTTACCTCTACTGTTGCGTTCTGGCTTCTGCTCTCTTCAGTGGGTTCTGTCTCCTCACTTCTGGCTCACTACCTCTGGCTTAACTCTCAACTATCCTCATCAGACCTCTGGCTTAACTCTCAACTATCCTCATCAGTACCTCTGGTTCAACTCTTTTTAGCTTCACTGTTCTCTCTCGGTGATTTCTGTCTTCCTACTCTCTCTAAATCTATGTCTCCACTGAATATATGTAACCAAAAACCCCCAGCTGCCCCTACCTGGGTCTCGAGATTTCCGAGATTAAAGGAGTCCCGGAATACCATGGGATAAACTAATGTCCTGAGTTAGTAAACTGCTGGTCAGCAACTAAATATTTGTAAACAAGGTGTTTACCTACAGACTCAAGGACACCCAGTGTTAATAAGGGGGTGGTTTGGGTTGACCCCGAATATACCTAATCATAACAGTGAAACTGTTACAATGTTCTTAGATCAGACGAAAAGAGACTAAATCGACAAGTCCTTGTGGTCACCAGTTGGGAAAAGAAAACGTGGAAGACCTAAGACCACTCTACGAAGAACAATCCTTCAGAAATTAAACTATTGGGGTGTAAACCTACAGATCTCAATTGCTAGCACCGAATCACATCATGGAGCTCTAAAACCTTGCTATGTTCGCCTCTGGCAGAAAGGAACAAACACTATTGTTAACAAACAGTCTGCATAGTGACAGGTGGCAAGGAACAAACTAACTATTGTTAACAAGCAGTCTGCATAGTGACAGGTGCATGAAAGGAACAAACTAACTATTGTTAACAAGCAGTCTGCATAGTGACAGGTGGACGAAAGGAACAAACTAACTATTGTTAACAAGCAGTCTGCATAGTGACAGGTGGATGAAAGGAACAAACTAACTATTGTTAACAAGCAGTCTGCATAGTGACAGTTGGACGAAAGGAACAACAAACTAACTATTGTTAACAAGCAGTCTGCATAGTGGCAGGTGCATGAAAGGAACACCTAAGTATGTTAACAGCAGTCTGCATAGTGACAGGTGCATGAAGGAACAAACTAACTATTGTTAACAAACAGTCTGCATAGTGACAGGTGGACGAAAGGAACAAACTAACTATTGTTAACAAGCAGTCTGTATAGTGACAGGTGCATGAAAGGAACAAACTAACTATTGTTAACAAGCAGTCTGCATAGTGACAGGTGGACGAAAGGAACAAACTAACTATTGTTAACAAGCAGTCTGCATAGTGACAGGTGCATGAAAGGAACAAACTAACTATTGTTAACAAGCAGTCTGCATAGTGACAGGTGGACGAAAGGAACAAACTAACTATTGTTAACAAGCAGGCTGCATAGTGACAGGTGCATGCAAGGAACAAACTAACTATTGTTAACAAGCAGTCTGCATAGTGACAGGTGGATGAAAGGAACAAACTAACTATTGTTAACAAGCAGTCTGCATAGTGACAGTTGAGAAAGGAACAACAAACTAACTATTGTTAACAAGCAGTCTGCATAGTGGCAGGTGCATGAAAGGAACACACTAAGTATTGTTAACAAGCAGTCTGCATAGTGACAGGTGCATGAAAGGAACAAACTAACTATTGTTAACAAACAGTCTGCATAGTGACAGGTGGACGAAAGGAACAAACTAACTATTGTTAACAAGCAGTCTGCATAGTGACAGGTGCATGAAAGGAACAAACTAACTATTGTTAACAAGCAGTCTGCATAGTGACAGGTGGACGAAAGGAACAAACTAACTATTGTTAACAAGCAGTCTGCATAGTGACAGGTGCATGAAAGGAACAAACTAACTATTGTTAACAAGCAGTCTGCATAGTGACAGGTGTACAAAGAACAAACTAACTATTGTTAACAAGCAGTCTTCATAGTGACAGTAGTGCAGGAACAAACTAACTATTGTTAACAAGCAGTCTGCATAGTGACAGGTGGACGAAAGGAACAAACTAACTATTGTTAACAAGCAGTCTGCATAGTGACAGGTGCATGCAAGGAACAAACTAACTATTGTTAACAAGCAGTCTGCATAGTGACAGGTGGATGGGAATTTTCAAGCCGATTAAAAATAATTTTAGACAATGATGTATTCATGATTCTGTATTATTGATTGAAACCGATAAAAAGAGTTTACTGAAGTAATATAGTTTCAGAAATTTGTCTATTTTTCTTCGAACGTTCCATATCAGCCACTTGTTAACCACTGTGTGTGATTTGTATGTGATCTGAGTCTAAGACGGATTGTGCATTGTGCCAGCTGTGCGCCTACACGTAGGTCAGCACATCCGATTTCTGCTATGCTTTTTATTTACTAGGGTAGCTTCTCTATGTCCTACATCATTCGCTTCTTATGATATGCCTTGTAGGTTGCAGTGGTACTATTCTTTACTTCCATTCCTGGCCCGACCATCATACAGACGAGAGGAATTGATCAATATCATGGTGATAAAATGTTAACCCAAAACGGCATACATCTGAATGGCAAGGAAATATAAGTTCAATATAAATATCGCAGAGTTTGTCAAAATGCAGCTTAAAAATAAATGGGATGTTGCAAAGCCACATTTATCAATTTAATGATTGTGTAACTCTGATAATATGTGAATAAAGAATCAATTTGGCAACATACACCATAATACACTAGGCTAAATTAGCTTTGTAGAAAATGAAAAACATATTATGCAAGACTTCAGAAAAATAACTCTTCAATGCACCATTGAGCTATCTATAGACGGCAGCCATGTATAATCATCATCATCAAATAGATTGTCCTCAGCAGAAATTTGAAATCCCAACAATCCTCTGGAATTTCTCTCTCTCATAGGCCAGATGTCCTTCCTCTGCAGCCGTCATATTCAAACCATGAGCTACATCCTGTATCCATCTTCTCAGTGGTTTTCCTCTTCTTCTCTTTGCCAGTATGCCTCCTTCCATGATGGTCTTCAGTCCTTCATGTCTTTTTATGTCCAAAATATCTCAATTTTCTCTTTCTTATTTGTAGCATCAGCCAGTTTTCTTTGATTTTGAGTTCTTTCTGGATAGATCTATGTGTTCTCTTCTCTGCCCATGATATACCGAGAACTCTTCTGTAACACTTATATTCAAAAGCACATATATGTTTTTCCACTGCTTTATTAAATGTCCATGTTTCACACCCATACGTTGCCATTGGAAATATGCATGCTCTTAGTATTCTGATCTTTGTTTGCTTATCAAATCCATTCCTTTCTGTTTTTAGTTGTTTAATTTTTTGTAAAGCCATGTACAATACATACATATAAAATAAGATTTTAAGAGGCCACATATATGTTTACATAAGATGGATGAGAATACCATGAACAATCTAAGTAATTAATGTTGACCTTTTGAAAGATTTTAGGGCACAATGAAAACTAATTACCAACACAAGAAAGAGACAATAATGTTTTATAACACCTAATGACAGAAGACAAAATAGATAGTACATAGAGCAGAGGACGACATATGATGGAATATAAATAACGTTCTACACATTCTAGCTCTATGACAAAGAAAAATCCTCAACATCACAACTGATTGTCTGTATACATAAGTGACATTTATGAAAATACATAATCGACTACGTCGGCTAGCATATCACATACTAATGATGATGACATACAATAACTTTATCTTCAGAGACACATATGCTAAAAAAGTATGAATTTTTTCTTGTATGATCATATGTCGTAAATCAAATGTATCAGACCTTTTCTGATATGTATGTGGTACTTTCATTGTTTGGTGTAACTGATTACAGATGTATACTAATGTAAACATAAGATGTAATATGAATGAAAAATATGTGACTACTTGTATACACCATAAATACTACATAAAATTGACAATATCAAAGTGATCAAGTACATACAACTTATTATCATATCCTTCTCGTACTGTTATACGTTAGATAGGGCCTGAAAGCAATTTCACCTCACCGATCTATCCTGAGTAGCTTGTTCAATCTCTTCTATGGAGTTGAGTCCGATATTTCTTGACTGTCTCAGTGAAGTCTCTCAGGGTTTCATTAGAGCGTCTTGTATTTCTCGAACTTTGTGCCTCAAACTTCAATGCCTGCTTTGTTAGCTTTGATCATTTCTTCTCAGAGTATACTCAATATATCTTTTGTCTTTCTTATAACAGTAGTTTACTAGACAGTTCTCTGATGATTTCACTTTTTGGTGAAGTTGTCCCAATTTACATACAGCATACACATTGCTCATATGTGATTACTTCTGTGTGGTTTCTTATATTTCCCACAAATGTGTATATATATGTATTTGCTTAGAACTATTTATTCTTGTTACATTAAACTGTCCCATGTATGTGAGATATCATGCGTATCTTGTGTTTATCAATATGTATATAGTTCATATTTAATATAAGAGGAAACGTTTACTGCATCATACATGACACAGGATAAAGTGAACTGACTTAAGTTTGTCTTATATATATGCATCATGCTGTATTTGTATATATATATATATATATATATATATATATATATATATATATATATATATACTGTATATATGGATTTTCGTCTTTACAGACGGTCAATTGGCAAGTGTTTTACTGTGAACTTCTGAGTTTCCTTTTCTCTCTTGTGTTCAGCTCGTACATAAGTCTCTTCTCAAAAGACTCTGCGCCCTTTCGTAATTTGGCTTTCCACACAACTCTGTCATCAGCTAGTCCCTCCCATGTGCTGGGACCTATAGAAAAGTTTTCATTGAGGTTTTGCAGACATCTTTATATCTGAGCAGTGGTCTGCCATGGTGCCTCTTCCCCTTCGAAAGTTCACAGAACAACATTTGTTTTGGTATGCGGCAAGTTTTCATTCTTCTCACATGTCCCAACCATCTTAGTCGTCTACTGCAGATCGTGTCCATGATGGAAGGCAGTTTTGCACGTTGCAGTACTTCAGAGTTGGTTATCTTGTCGTACCACCTGATGTTCATAATCTTGCGGAGACGTCGAAGATGAAAGATGTTAAGTATCCTCTCGTGTCTTGAGTAGGCTGTCCATGTTTCTGAGCCATATAGTAACGAACTAATTACACAGGCTCGATATATTTGGATCTTCGTCTGCAATGTCATTTTTGTGTTGTCCCACGCTCGCTTTGATAGTATGCCGAATGTAGTAGCCGCACTCCCTATACGAGCGTTGATTTCTTCATCAAGGAAAGGTTGGCAGTGACCATGGGCCCGAGATAGCTACAATTTGGAACTGGTGTTAGATGGTTGCCATTTAAAGTGATATTTGATGTCTTACCTCCCTGACATAATGCAACTTTTTTGAGACACTTGTGTCATGCCTTTGACAAATTATTGATTATGCATTGCAGTGTAGTCTCACTGTGGGCGACTAAGGCAGCATCGTCAGCGAAAGGAGGTCCTTGAGAAGAATTTCCGTCGTCTTTGTCTTGGCTCTTAAGCGAGCCAAGGTAAAGAGTGAAACATCAGATCTAGTGCTGATGAAAACGTCACCATCAGCGTCCCCTAAGGCGTGGTTCAAAGGACTGCGAAGAAGATACCAAATAGAGTGGGAGCAAGGACACAGCCCTGCTTAACTCCACTCTTAACCTCGAAACTATCAGATGTGCTGCCATCAAACTGTATGATGGCTTTCATGTCCTCATGGAAGGAGACAATCAATTGGAGCAACTTTGGGGGACAGCCAATATGCTTCAGTATTTTATCAAGACTTTGCCTGCTGACTGTGTCAAATGCCTTAGTCAGATCCACGAAAGCAATACATAAAGGCTTGCTCTGCATTCTGCACTTGTCTTGTAGCTGTCGAAGGGTAAATATCATGTCCGTTGTTGACCGTCCAGCTCTGAATCCACATTGTGACTCTGGAAGAACACACTCCGCCAGTTTATGTAGTCGTTTTGATAGGACTATCGCAAAAGACTTGCCTGTTACACTTAGAAGGGAGATGCCTCTGTAGTTGTTACAAATTCCCCCTTATCCCCTTTGTTTTTATAGAGTGTCTTATCTTTGCATCCCTCATGTCCTGAGAAAATGTTCCCTCTCCCCAGCACTGAATAAGTAGATTGTAGAGGTGGGACAGGAGGACATCCCTATTGTATTTGAGGATTTCTGCAGGAATGTTGTCTAGTCCTGATGCCTTGCCATTTGAAAGTTTGTTGATTGTTGATTGGTATACAATGTAGCATACAGTTAACACCTAAAAGTGTACTATATCGTAATTCTAAAAGAACTATCTCTGTTTGTTATGGAGACAAAAGTGAATGCCACATTCTTGAAGCCTACAATTTGGACAGCATATTCCTGCAGAAATGTGTGTATGACAGCGCAACCAATAAACGTTCTTCTTGTTATAATGAGTCATATAGATGCATATGATGATTTTGTCCCTATTGTTCATTGACATATGGTACATTGGGTGTGGTCAACATCACATCAGTCATAATTTCTTCTCAGTGTTTTTCTGGTACCCAATGTAAGCTGAGGCTACATGAGAGCCGTTATGTTTGGTAACAATTAAAAGTGAAGATTGGTAGTCAAGCAAATACTTATATAGACATGATGATATGTGGACGCTGATAGTAAGTAAAGTAAAGGAACCCTTTCATACCTTGTGGTATATAGGTCAATACAGTGTTAGGCCTGTATTTTCATTGACCGTCGGCACACAATGGGTGATGTGGTCAGCATCACGCCGGCCGCCTTTACTTCCCAGAGCATGTCTGGTACTCATTTGAGGCTGGGTCGACCTGAGAGCCGTCGTGGTAGGGAAAAATCCACGCACATTGCGGAGCTGAACCCAGACCACCAGCCTTGCCAAGCGAGTTCACTAACAACTGCGCTACAGCGGCTCTCAGGACGCTGATAGTATCGCTTCTAAACTGAAGTCACGTGATAAATATCTTCTTCCTTTCAGAATGTTTGCCGGGTACTTTCGGAGAAAAATGGCCCTGCTTGAATTGTTCTGGAGGTTGCATAGATATATGTAACAAAACAACAGGATACTGTAGATGCAAGAATGGCTATCTTGGGTTTCGGTGTACAGGTGAATAATCTACAGTACAATATGTATGCAGGCAACATATTTTGACTAAAAGTGTGATTGCTCTTATCTGTGTCTGTTGTTCTATATGACATATATATCATAATAATTGGATAAGAATCAGTAACATCTATTAGCAATTTTAAATTATAATATCCATCTCTCTCTTCTATCCTTGTATTAAGTTTAAATTATCCATAAAAAAAAAAATTTTTTTTTTTTTTATTTATATATATATATATATATATATATAAGAATGTAAAAGCTCATAATTAATTATATTTCAGATTCAAGTTTAAATATGTGTGTGAGAGCAGAATGACAATATGCCTGGTTATTTAGTTCCTTTCAGGGTCGGGATGCAAATAGCGCCAGAGCACTGTCAATCACATATAAATGAAACCTAGGTGATCAGTGCTTTTCTGAGTCAGGGTGTAATTAAGTGGCAGACCACACCAATCAAGTTTACTCCATAAAATCAGTGCTTGGAGTCACACTACGTTTGATGCCACTGGTACAATTCAGCGCATGCTCATACCAGTCAAGTGTGCATCATTAGTCACATAATCTAGTAATGTATCTGTAATGTATTGCACACATGTATTGTTTACCTCTGATAAGGATGGCTGCCACTCCCTTTTCAGGGCTCATCCTCTTTATGAATCACAGTATACCAACTGCATGCATATACTGGACTCTGCAGACTGTGGAAGAAACCATACTCTTCTTCAATGGTCAAGATGGTGTCTGCCAGCAACACTTTGTGGAGTGTAGTGAGCACAACCAGGCTCTTAAAATGCCCTGGTTATCCGCTACAGTAGGATCCTTCTCAAGTTGTCTTGTATTTGTCCTATCACTGGACACAAAAGGAATTGAGCGAGAGAGGGAGATCAAAGAACTGCACACCTCTTTTCTCACTTTAAAACAAATCATCGCGCAAGTCACCCTTTGATACAGATCAGCAAGGTGCACACTTCTTTGACACTATTATTCGACCCCTGAGGCAGTTAGAACTGCATGGATGAAACAGAAACTTCAAACTAGAAAAGCAGTGAAAAACCCCAAGTGCAAGTAATCATTTCTCATATTGTAAATAAATATTTCAAGCCCGCATCAGGCTTACTAGTCATTTACGCACACACATACAAATATAACGCAACCACATTTCCTTGGATGACAAATTGTGGTCATCATCACCTATGATGGACGGGCATCATCATTGCGTACATGCTACATGCAATATAAAGATGATTTCAGTTAAGATAATAGTTGGTAATACCGCATACCCTACACATAGTGGATTACTTATGTGTGGTTCCTTACAAAGTCATGTAGCTGTCTGGTAGGAGTCAGCTCTGATGGCCTCCTTATATTCAATCAGATCTGATACCATGCTACAGTATATTCAACATGTGGTACTTTAAAGTGGGATTTATGTGTTTGTAAATTATCAGATACTCATCTGTATACAAGTTTACCCTGTTGTATAAAATTCCTACACTGTGACCAAAATTCAGATGTCTTTCATATTGTAGAGCCCCACGCATGCTCCAAACTTGCATTGTCTGCAGATACTAAGTAAATCACAAAGATTGATTAACTAGGTTGATAGCAATGAATGCAAACAAACAACATGTAGCTGCTGATATTTAGGTATATATCTATATAACTTTTGTTTCAAAGGGTGGCCCAATCAAGAGTAAAGATGGTAAAGTTCTAACATCAGATACCGAGCAGAAGAAAAGATGGACAGAACATTTTGAAGAAATATTAAATAGACCTGATCCACCAGTACTACTCAAGTTTGACGAAGAGGCAAGAAACAGTTCCCTTCCAATTAACGAAGAAATAATAAGTGTAGCTGAGGTCAAGGAGGCAATCCATTCCTTGATAAACAATAAGGCAGCGGTGACAACTTTACTGCAGAAATACTCAAAGTGGCTGATAATACAACTATTAGCCAGGTGCACGAACTATTTAATAAAGTATGAGAAGAAGAAACTGTCCCAGATCAATGGAAAAAGGAAATAATTGTTAAAATCCCCAAGAAAGGTGATCTCAAAGATTGCAACAACTGGAGAGCGATCACCCTATTATCAGTAATGAGCAAGACTTTCTGCAAAATCATTCTTAATAGAATCAAAGGAGCAGTGGACACAACCTGAGAGAAGAACAAGCTGGTTTTAAACCTGGGAGAAGCTGCTTAGACCAAATAATTACACTACGACTAATTTTGGAGGAACGTATTGAGAAGCAACAACCACTCATACTAAATTTCATTGAATTAAAAAAGCTTGTGATGGTCTACACATAATCTCTCTGTTGAATATTCTGAGATGCTATGGAATACCAGACAAAATAATAAACATTATTAAGAGCCTCTATGATGGTTCAGAGTGTGCAGTTCGCACTGATGGTGGACACAGCGACTGGTTAGGGAAACCGGAGTAAAGCAAGGCTGTATTCTATCTCCTCTATTCTTTGGAGTGACCATTGGCTGGGTGATGCAAAAATTTTGCAGAGGCGAAACTGGTATCGCTTGGGTAGAAAATAGTCAACTAGAAGATTTGGATTTTGGAGATGATATTGCCTTTTAAGTAGAAACAACCAAGATATGCAAAGAAAAACAGACAACTTGTTATCTATAGAATCAAAAGTTGGACTGCAGATAAGCTATGAAAAAACAAATATAATGAAGACACCTATGGCAAGTAATGCAGATATCACACTGGAATCTAAAATGATAAAAGTAACAGAGCAGTTCACCTATTTAGTAGCAATTTTGATTGCACAGGAAATGTTAAAAGAAATTATGATACGAATTGGCAAAGCAACATCAGCTTTTTAAAGTATAAATAAAATATTGAACTGTAAGTTATATAGTATTAAAACTAAATTACGAATTTTCAATTCAAATGTTGTATCAATCCTAACCTATGCCAGCGAGAGTTGGAAAATGACTAAAGATATAGAAAGCAAGTTGAATGTATTTGAAAATAGATGTCTGCGAAAAATAATGAATATAAAATGGAAAGAATTAAGAAGAAGTGATGAAATCAGAGACATGTCTGGTCAACCACTAGTGACAACTGTTATATAAGAAAGAGAAGATGGAGATATGTTGGGCACACCTTGAGGAGAAATGATCAACGAATATCAAAGCAGGCATTGAAGTGGGATGCAAAGGGTTCAAGAAAGAGAGGTCGACCTAAAGAGACCCTGAAATGAACTTTGCTGAGAGAGGCAGGAAATATCGGTTTCAGTTCCATGGAGGAGATTGAGCGAGTTGCCCAGGATAGAGTGGTATGGAGAAATTATTTGCAGGTCCTATGTAACATATATCGGTACGAGAGGAATTATTATATTATATATAAATATATATATATATATATAGCCCATTGTGAGTGCGGGTTCTTCTTCTTCTTCTGCGATCGTTCTTCACGGCCAATTTTAGTCATTCTTATTGTGATGTATAATTGGTCCACTGGCAAGAACGTAGTGATCTACGTCGGGACGATTATGCGCCCATGGTGACTAGGCCCGCCCGTCCGGTTTCAGCCAGCTTTTGATTTACTAGGTGAACTTTCCTAGGTCTGATCCTTTCGGATCTACGCCTTTACGATCAGCTTATTTGGGCTTTGTGATCTACGCCAGGACAGTGAGTTACGCTGCTTTACCCTTTCTGACTGAGAAATATTTCTCCGGGCTTGTCAGCTTGTCCTCGGACGGCGTCTTACTCGTATAAAACACGTGTAAAGTATCGGCCTTCTCCAATGTTCAGGACCCGGACTTCCTGTCTGATCCGTACATTGTCGGCCTTGCTTTACCGTACATTTTGAGATTGTTCCGGAGAAGGACTATTCTCAGCCTGTTCTAGACGCGCGTTGGAACGTGGCAATTTGCAATTAACCTCGAAAGGCACCGGCATGGTGCCCAGTACAAACAATGTAGAGGGTCGTTTCAGACGGCGCTATCAACGCAACTGAGGATTTTGCGCCCGCCACCATCACCCTCTCCAGTTATTCCGGAGATGTTAGTTACGACTGCAATCGAACCTTGCCCGGTTGCCTCAAGGCTGGCAGTTCCTTTTGGTATCACCAAACCCAGTTCTTCCGGGGATGTTAATTTTTAGTCGCACAGTACCTTGCACGGTTTTCCCAGGACGGGTAGTTTCGTTTTGCACTAAAACGCAACTTGTTCTTTTGCGCTCGGCAAACCTTGCCCAGTACATGTATCTGCACTAGGCCACCGATGCGGAGGTCTGCTGCAATCTTCTCTCGTACCGACACGAGGGTAGACTTTTTATTCGTTACGGTCCTGTTTTATTTATTCTTGCCGACTGGCTGGCAATGTTTGCCACCTCCTCAGGTCTTCGAGCTTCGCCCTTCGTGGGCACATGTTTCGTCACTGGATGCACCTCTCATCCATGTCAGAGACTTTCGTTGCTGTTTCGTTACGTTTAGGAATTTTGGCAATATCTTGTTGGACATCGGTCAGCAGATCTGTGCATTTTGTTAGTATGGATCTGTTTTGCATTTCCGTACTTGCACTGCTACCACTACCAGTGGTTCTCCCCGATCCCTGCCCCCATTAGCCAGACCGGAACCAGAGTCTGTTTCAGGGTCACCGCGTGGAGGTTGGGGCAGGGTCTTGGTTGCGCGCCCCTGCTAACCCTGGCTCATGTTACCACCATAACCTCATGAGCCTTTGAGTGCGGGTTCAATTCCTCGGGCTGGCAGAAAAGCCACAGGTTGCCCAAATTTACGATGTTCGTGGCACCGAACCGAAGGGTTACGATGTCCATGGCACGGAGCCGAAGAGCTGAAAGCTCAAGTGCTTCTGGATCGGAAAAAAATATATATATCCTCTCATACTGTTATTAGTTAGTTAGTTAGTTTGTTCCTTTCGTGCCAAAGGCGGCACATAGGGCAGAGGTTTTAGATCTCCATGTGATACGGTTCTTTGCTAGCAGTTGCAGATCTTGTATGGTTTTACATCCCAATAGTTTACTTTCTTGTTGGATGGTTCTTCGAAGAGTGGTCTTTGGTCTTCCACGTTTTCTTTTCCCAACTGGTGACCACATAAGGACTTGTCGATTTAGTCTCTTTTCGTCTGATCTAAGCACATGACCTAAATATTTCCACCTTCGTTTCCTTATAATATTTGATACGGGTTGTTGGTGTGTTCTATCTCTCACTGTGTTGTTAGAAACGAAATCACTCCATTTTACTTTTAATAATTTTCGTAGACATTTATTCTCAAAGCTGTCCAGTTTCTTATCAATTTTCTTTGTTGATTTCCAACTTTCACAACCGTAGGTCAGTACAGGAATCACACATGACCTAAATAATTTAACTTTTGTGCATATACTAAAGTCTTGAGATTGCCAGATATTCGTTAATTTAGTGAAGGCACTAGCTGCAATAGCAATACGAGAGTTTATTTCTTTCATCGTGTCTCCGTTGTTTGACACTTTACTACCCAAATATGTAAAATGTTCAACTTTCTCCAGTGTTTGGCCATTTATTACGATGTTGTCTGTCGAGTTTGTGAGGTCCATAATTTTGGTCTTGGCAGAATTGATCTGGAGACCAACCTGTTCTGCAAGTGTGCAAAGATTGCTCGTTAGTTTGTGGGTTGCTTGTGTAGTTGAATTCAATATGGCCACGTCATCGGCAAAGTCAAGATCAAATAGTCTGCTGTTATTAAGCCATTTGATGCCTAGTTGATCATCTTGGGTGCATTTGCGCATGATCCAGTCTATAGCTACTGTTATACGTTACATAATATCTTTAATTACTTTCTCGATACCATTTTGTTTCTGGCGGCTCGCTCAAACTCTTCTACGGATTTGAGTCAGATATTTCTGCTTTTCTCAGTAAAGTATGTGTCAGGGTTTCCATAGGGTGTTCTCTATTTCTTGAACGTGTCCCCCACTTCAATGATTAACTCCGTGTGGACCACATGCCACACTACGTGGCTTTGGGTTGGACGCCTTTTTACCAGGAGCCAGACTAAAGTGTGATTTTTATTCTAACAACAAATGGCTTGTAAAAACATTGGGTGAATATAAGAGTTCTTTGATTTTTTTGGGATCATTTCTGCTAACGGTGTGTCCAACATTCTCCTTATTGCAGTTGTTACTAGTGGTTGACCAGACATTTCTCTGATTTCATCAGTTCTCAAGAATTTTCCGTTTTATGTTCATTTTTGTCATATACATCTATTTTAAAAATGCATTCAATTTACTTTCTGTTTCTTTAGTCATTTACCAACTCTTGCTGGCATATGTTAGAAATGATACAACATTGTAATTTCAAATGTGTAATTTTGTTTTAAAACTTTAACTTGACGCTCACTATTTTATTTTACTTGTAAAACTAATTTTGCTTTGACAATTCGTAGCTCTTCTTTTTAACATTTCTAGTTCAATCAAAATTGTTACCCAAATAAGTTAACTGCTCTGTTATTTGTATCATTTTGGTATAGTTGTTTACTACCACATATGTGTATGTTTACATATCACATAAAAGTCTCTGCATTTACGTGACATATGTGTCAAATGTGTATTTAAGTCATGCCACTTATGTATTGCATGTCTGCGGAACATAGTAAGACAAACTTCTCACCACAAAAGTAAAATATGAATTATGTATGTATGTCATGCAACACTGTCACGAAAACGTATGTATGCCATTCGGCACTGATATGTAAGATACACTGCATGTAAGGTCTGAAACTGCTATCATTTTTTTTTTCAATTGCTTATTTGTCTTCACTATTTGCTTGGTTGTTGTTAATTGTCTATGTTGATGTCACGTAACAAATATATTCCTTATTACAGAATGCATCCCTGGTACTTACGGAGAAAAATACCCCTGCTTGAATTGTTCTGTGGGCTGCTCTGATATATGTAACGCAACAACTGGATACTGCAGATGTAAGGACAGATACATTGGATTACGTTGTACAGGTCAATAGAACTATCGCAAAATACATTTTTTTTTTAAAATATCATGTTATCTAAGTGTTTTGACTGCCTGCTCTCATGTGTCGGTTTGACTCGATGTTTTATATCATATATCATCTATTTATCTCTACGTTAGAGGCATCCACATCACACTGAAGGTCCAAGATGAGAAACAAATGGACATGTGATCACAGTTGTGACTCTTCCGAAAGTAAGGGAACATGTTCAGAATGAAATCACGCTTGTAGTGCTCATTTGCAATAGAGAAACTCCCATTGTGAAGATGAGATATATGCTTTGCAATCTGAGGGTTACTAAGGATGAGAGACACCCATTACACAATAGTACTAATTATATTAAGTGAGCGAGAATCACATGTGAGATGTCGTAGATGGCCTTAGCTGACACAAACAGTTTTAACCTGACAACCACAGTCGCTATACTACCGAAGTGAGAAAGAATGGATTGTCACAGATGGATTCATGGCTCCCATATTAATATTATTATTACTATTCTTGAAAGGGAATGTAGAGATTGAGGCAACATGAAGGTTGAGTTCACAATTATGTAGTTGATATTAGTGGTTGGTTGCATTTCCTTCTCATTAAATGTCCAAACCACTGCAGTTGTTGCATTTCATAATATTCGGTGCATGAAGTTATGCCCGCTCTGCTTCTGAGGACATCAAATTAAAGCTCCCATCCCTACGCGTAACGGCAAGCGTGGACAGCCAACTACATCGTCCACCTGGGAATAGACAATAGATAACATATAGTGTATGTGATTAGGTTTATATCTTTACTGCTTCCCTCCAGTAGCTCTCTGGTACTATGGAGTTTACTGGAGATAC
Source organism: Arion vulgaris (assembly GCA_020796225.1). NCBI lineage: Eukaryota > Metazoa > Mollusca > Gastropoda > Stylommatophora > Arionidae > Arion > Arion vulgaris. The sequence goes on along the minus strand of CM036764.1, from coordinate 8,014,423 downwards.
TCTATTGTTGATCCTCAACCCGTGTTTCGGTAGTTGAAAATGACAGGTAGCCATGTAAGTAGACATCATCTATCGAGGTTTCTAACTTCCAGATACGTACATGAATCTACTGTTCTAGAAATGGTTGGTTCGCGACAACGAGCTAGCAGATATGCTTTCATCAATCGTTGTCAAGAAGAATTGCAGATGGGTACACTAGGCAAAAGATGTTATATATACTTATGACTGGTATGCAGAAAAATGCCAGTGTGCAAAGATTACTGCATATTTAGATGACTATATTCCGGATGGCTCATAAGATAGTCATGAAAGAAAATATATCAGATACTAAACGTCCATGAGAAACACATGACATACATACATGACGTCCATGACAAACACATGACATACATACATGATTATATTCACACAAAAGTATAATGTCAATATTGAAGATTAATACCTTTTACACTATGGATTCACATAATGTGCCAGGGTTTGCTTGTCGACTCGAACACAAGATGGTTGTGGGCTCAATTCCATAATCGACACAATAGGGTTGGGGGCTCAATCACATACTAGACTTTCCACACCTGAGGTAAGTAATTGGCCCTCCTTCACACTAGAAACTAGAAATGTGAAGTGAAGTTACTTCTTACCCTACGGTCTGAGAATGCTATGGCAAATTGTATTATTGTTAATACATTTGACATACACACAGATAAGACAATATCGTGAAGTGTATTCTTTCTGTTTGTAGAATGTCGTCCAGGCACTTTCGGAACCAACTGCCGGTCAAACTGTTCTATTGGATGCGCTAACATATGTAACAATACAAATGGACAATGTACCTGTAAAAATCAATTTCAAGGATTATATTGTACAGGTATGTAAAAAGATTTCTTTTGATCTCTAAATAAAAGCGTATTTTACTTGTGTGATGAATATGTGTATGCATCTTATATAAACAAATCAAAACCAATATGATTGTCACATCTCCCTACATAACTACTTGTTAGTTAGCTATCTATTTTTATAATTTCTATAAAAGCGTATAAGCTATCTAGGATATTGACATACATGAGTACAATCTTTAACAAGTTTCCATAACCATAGATGTAGCACAAAAGTAGATAATTTTTATTGACACATGATGGCACAGGACGGATGATGCGGTTAACATCACATCGGTGGCCTTTACTTCGCAGTGCTTTTCCTAATAACTAACTGAGGCTAGGTCGACCTGATAGATATTATAGTCTGAAAAATATCCCATGCTCTCTTTGGAATACATTATATATATATATATATTTATTATTACAAATCTTGGAATATCCAGACTTTGTTTATTTACCACAAATACACAATTTACATATGTAGCAGGGAATAGGATACCAGTTTTTCTTCTTCCTTTATTTATAGTCCCAAGCTTCAACTAGGCGCGTATTTTCAATGAAACAAAGGGTTAACCATATACCTGGTCTGGGGGCGTATAATAACAGACCAGATATGTTAGTAAGGTGGTTTTTCCTTAACTAGAAGTGAACTTATGCTCTGTTTTTCTTTCTCATGCAGCCAAGTTAAGGTTAATAGTATTCTTTGTTAGAAACGTTAGGTGATTGTCCGGTCACGATATCAAATTAGACGGGTTTTTCCAACCAACAACAAGATTTGACCGTGAGAATGTACTAACAGGACAATGACAGATTTGGAAACAATGAAAAATGCCATATGTTAAATAGAATGGATTTGGATCATAGGAGACACTTGGCAGAGACATGGCAGAGACACTTGGCAGAGACACTTGGCAGAGACACTTGGCAGACACACTTCGCACAGACACTTGGCAGAGACACTTGGCAGAGACACTTGGCAGACATACTTCACACAGACACTTCATCGACACACACTTGGCAGACACACTTCACCGACACTTCACAGATACATTCAACGATTTAGAGGGACAGAGGCACCCAGGAACAGTCAGTGAGGGTAGTCTGAGACAGTTACAGACAGAAAGAATTGACTAGTCAAGGAGTGTAGTCTAGAAGAAGAGACACACACAGTCAATATTCGCCAGTCAGAAAGAGTGAAGAGACACACACAGTTAATATTCGCCAGCAGACAGAGTAGAAGAGATACACATACTATTTAGAGAACACAACACTAAAGAACATATTGATTCAGCGATTCAGAGGGGCTAAGACAGACCAAAGGGACAGTCAGTGTAGGTAATCCCGAGACAGTTAGACTTCAACAGTCAATCTTATCAGTCAGAAAGATTAGACTATTCAGGAAGTGTAGTCTATAGCAGACGGAGAGATGCGTAGAGACAGACCCAGCTACAGGTCTGAGACAATCACAGAGGTTATAAGTCTTATTACAGTTGACACTTATGTTTTAGTCAGAGAAAACAGTCTCCCTACTCACTCGGAAGGCTTCAACCTCAACAAAATAATCCACCCATATAGAGAACATAAATTAACACAATCGATCTGAGACAACCGTCTCCCAATGACTTTAAAGTTTCTATCATCGAAGAGATAGTTTTGAGACTCTCCAGCGAGGCCGAATCAAGTTGTTTCTTACTTCCAGTGGAGATAAGTTAAGGTTGAACTATAGGTACGGTTTGTGTAGAGTATAATGTATATGGGAAAATTACTTAAACATTTTACCATTTTTAGTTAGAGACATTCTTTTATGTGTTAAATGTTCGGTTATATATATATTAATTTGGTTATGTTTATGTTATTTGTAGTGATGTATTATAATGGAAAGGTCATGAAATAAATATATAAAAATTGATACAGACTTCGGTAAGACAGAGGGAGAATGTCTGGATATGAATGTTCAGATTGATACAGACTTCGTTAAGACAGAGGAAGAATGTCTGGATATGAATGTTCAGATTGATATGTATGAGCGTTGAGATAATATTAGGATATCGAATATTAGCAGCGAGACGAATACACGATTACAAAACAGGGTGCCGAGACCCGAACTGCTACAATCTGGTGCAGTGACCGAGGATAAAAGAATAATAGAATATAGAAGAAGAATATATAGTGTAGGGAGACCCGAACGGCTACACAAAGATTTAAAAAAACACAAATTGTTATGGTACTTGTAAAAATGACATACAAAATCACGTTCCCCTTGTATCATGATATGATTTTGTCTTTTCCTGAAACCAACGTATTCTCGGGCTATCATACTTACCATCATGTAACACATACATGTTATCTGATGTAGATGAATTACTTTGAGCAATAGTCAAAACCGTGCAATATGCATTATTACAGGAGCCATGAAGTCCACGCCATCAAGGCGATGGAAACAATAACAGGCATCCAACCAATGGCAGATAGAAGGGACAGACAATTCTTGGTGTTGACGGAAAAACTCAAACGGCTCAATTCCCACCCTATTTACGAAAGAATGAACGGACTCGGAAGGGGCAGGATAAAGAGAACCAGCTTTGCAAAAAACGCTAAAGCACTGACCGCAGACCATCCGGTCCTAGCAAAATGTAAAGTCAAATGAATTCCGGCAACCGATAAGTGCACGCCGTGGAAAACAGAAATGCCGGAACTAAGGGAATCAATCCTAGGTATACTGAAAAAAAGGCAGCAAGAAAACTTCAAAAGAAGAGCGGCCACAGAAAAACACATAGCGACCGAATACCCTGAAAATGATTGGATACACGTGTATACTGATGGATCGGCAAGGAGCGCAATCAGCAATGGCGGAGGAGGAATAGTGTTTAAACTCTCAAAGAAAGTGACAGTCACAAAAGCAATTGCCACAGGTAAATACTCAAATAACTACCGGGCAGATGCAAAGGCAATAAGAACAGCGGCCTAAATGATCCTAGAGAGAAGAGGTACCTTTCGGAACAAAGTCTTGATATTCACCGATGCTCTATTGGTCATCACGGCACTCAAAAGTGTAGGCAAAATAGCTAAATGAGCTGAAAGCGACCCTTGATGTTCTAGTATACTCACTCAAATGCACCGTCATTCTGTGGATCCCATCACACTGCAGCATAAGCGGAAATGAACAAGCCGACAAGCTAGCTAAAGAAGACGGGCGACTACCTCAGACTGATCTAAAGATCTTATGAGGAAGTCAAAACATCCATCGCTAGCACTATAAAGACAAATGGTCAAAAAACCATCCGCAGTATAACAACAGCGACGGGTACTATGGTCTGTCTCGTAGTGAACAAGCTGCTATACTCCGCCTCCGTACCGACCACAACAAGCTCCGCGCCTATATTTTTAACACATTTAAAATTGACACAACTAGCCTGTGCCCTTGTGAAAAGGTGGACATGACAGCAGAGCACATACTGCAAGATTGTCAATAGATAGCAGGTCTAAGAAAAGAAACCAAGCCCAAAAACACAGAGCTTCGCGAAAGCTGTACGGAGGAACGGAGTCCCTTAAAACCACGGTAAAATTCATGATAAAAGTTGGTTCATCAGTCTAGGCCGGGATCGCGCGAGAGAGAGATGAATTACTTCACGTCATTTTGGCAAAATGTTGTCTGTGTCAACTCAGCAAAAGTGTCAGGATTCAAAATTATGATCAACGGGAAATGTATAACAATAATCATTACAAATTCTGCTGCTTACTGAATCTGTTATTGTAAAAAGTTGTAATGTGTTCACAATTAATATCGATAAAACATGTTGCATTATTAATCAATTTTTTCTCATCTCTTTATTTAATTTTAAGATAAGCAATTTTGAAAGTCATCAGAGTTTGAACGCTGGTATCTTTATCAATGAATTGTTTAGTATGTTAGATTACACTGGGTAGAATACATCTAATTCATATATATCTTAAGTAGTATTTGTCTTATATTCAACAACTTAACATGATCACATACAGCCCAATTATGATTTGTTTTCATACCATTACCAGAGTGCGTGGAAACCACTTACGGAAGTTTATGTGATCAAAGATGTTCATGCAACGCCACTGAAAGGTGCCATTCTATCACTGGTGGATGTTCTCCAGGATGTAGGCCTGGCTCATATGGCATCAATTGCTCATCTAGTTGTAGCCAACACTGTCTCTTTGGAGTATGCTACTTTCAATCTGGCAAATGTTTCCAGTGTACTCCTGGCTACCTTGGATTTTGGTGCAATCAGGGTCAGTATGTATATATATTTTATTAGTATCAGTTTTTTCCAACACTAGCATTTCTCATAATGACCCAGAGTAAAATGGTTGCCAGAAAAACACTATAAAGTAAAGGCTGCAGATGTTCTGTTGTATGTTCTGTTCATAGTATTGCAACAGGCTCATCTTATTTATTGTATATGCACGATGTTAACTAGCCTGAAGAGTTTATGAACTCCTTGACTCCACACCAGGCTTGCTCACCCCCCTCCCTCCACAGACTAAAACTCAAGATCAGGGCCCCAATAATGTTGTTTTGAAATCTGAATGCTCCATCTATTTGAAATGCATCAAGGTTGCGAGCGTGCAGCTTGAAATATAATGTAGTAGAGGTGATGTTTACTATCTGTGCTGCAGGACACTGCGTATTCATACCTTGAATACCACTAAGTACAAGTGACTATCCTTTTTGAGTTCAAGCGCTTGCAGTTCCCAATGAAATCCTGCTTGGCAGTGACTATTAACAACGCTCAGGGGCAGTCATTCAAAGTAGGTGAAATGAATTTATGCGATCCATGCTTTTCCCATGGCCAGCTTTATGTTGCTTGCTCCAGAGTTAGTAACAAAAACAATGTGTTTATATGAGCTCCTATAGGACAAACTGGCAATATTGTCTACAAAGAAACATTGGTTTAGGGATATCATGTCGGGGTATGCAAATTTCTCCAGATATCTTCCAATATCTTACAATTACTATAACATTACTCAAGAAGGCCTGCCGAGACAAATCACACTTCTCCATAAGAAACGACTCATGGTCCCAACCACGCGAGTTTTACATCATACAAACAAACGTTGAACATTTTCATTCTTTAAGCACGATTTAAACTATACATTTCCGTGCGAATAACAAGCACATCTGCTAGTATATATATATATATATATATATATATGCTAGCTTTCTTAGATGGGAAGATGTAACAGTTAAAAAACTAGACTATTTATTCGTTTCCATAACCATATTCCAAATTAAACGATATGGACATGCAAAGAATTCGTCGAAAAAGTATGTCAATGTTGTAACAACGTTCCCGGTCACATGATACGGAGAGGTCATGTTGTAATATTTCGGTGACATCTTACACACATCAGTCACGTGAATACTAACATATTTATTGGTATTTCAACATGTCTGTTCTGTGGCCGAATGCATAAGATTCTTGACTGCTATCCTGAAGACAGCATGTTAAATTCACGGGAAGGTCAACAATTTTTTTTAAAAACAATATATTAACATATATGAATGTGAGATCTGCATCATTTCATTTGTATCGATTGAACTGACTCTGAATAAATTATATTTGCAAAATGTTATTTATCAACTTTTACGGCATCCGCCATTCTATTGTATCAGGTTTTACAGGCAATCGGAATGAGGAACCATTTAAATGGTCTTGGAAAATCAGAGGAAAAGAATAACAAATGTAACATTAATAGTGGTGAAATCTTACAACTACATTTAAACTAAATTCAACATTAATGGGAACGGGAATTTTATTGTATAAGGTTTTTTTCACAATCGGAATAAGGGGCATTTTAAATTGATATTTGTCAACTTTCGCGGGAACGGGAATTCTATTGTATCAGGATTTACTGACAATCAAAATGAGGGATATTTTAAATGATTTGTCAACTTTTACGGAAATTCTGTTGTATCATGTTTTACTTGCAAACGGAATTAGGGATATTTTAAAATGTTTCTTGTCAACTGTCACGTGAACGGGAATTCTGTCATGTCAGGTTTTACTGCCAATCGGAATGAGAGACATTTTAATCTTATGTGGCCAACCGATAAAGTTTTCAAACCAAGCATGAAGAGAAAATGTATTGTTTTTAATGAGAAAGAAGCCGATTTTGAGGCAACAGGGCATGTTTCTTTAAAGGACTTTACACATAGATTTAAACTAAATTCATTGTGCAAAGAATGGGTACAACTGTTAGCATATATATTTATACCAAGAAAAGCAATTGGCACAGTATTCTGCCCTGTGGGACTCCTGCTCATAGTTTGAATCTGGGACTGTGCACTCCATCTAGTTTTACAGAGGCTTGCCTATGAAGCATCATTATCAGGTGTCGTGCCGGCTTGCATATGTGATCATGGTTCTCCACAAGTCTCTGGTGTTTGCTATCATCTCAGATGTTAACATTCTTCCGTGCCCTGAAGTCAGGCTATCCACAATTTTCTCTCTATCCCTTTCTCATCACATGTTTGAAAAATGATGACTGCATCTTTCTTATATTGGTTTTAAGCTTGCTCTGTGTCTTGACCTCATTCAAAACCTCCACACTAATTATTTTAGCAGTCCAAGGAATTCTCATCATTCTTGCGTAAAACACATCTCTATGACCCTCAGATATGTGTTGATATGTTAGTTTATTATTCATCACTCACATCCGTATATCAGCATTGAATCTATGTAGAACTGAATAACTCGCATTCTGATCTCAATTGACAATATCTTGCTGCATATAATGATTCTCATTTTCAGGAACGCTGCTTTGGCAACTCCTATTCTTCTCTTTATTTCTGATCTGCCATTTGATGTTACGAGGAATCTGAGGTATCTAAATTGCTGAACTTATATTAGCCCATGTGAGCGTCTGTAGCTTAAACGGTAGTGAGCTCGATCACAAACCCAAGCGTACCTGGTTCAAATCCCACGGTGGGCAAGTTTGGAAACAAATTCGTTTCCGTGGAGTTTATACAAAAGGTAAAATATACCTCACCGTTCAGAAAGCAATGGCAAACTACTAAACGTATAAGTGATGCCTAGAAAATCAACGACACGTTTACTGTGGTTGACGGCTACGTCCTTTATGATATGCCACGATTTTCATGTCATCTTAGCTCCATCCTATTTACTGTAATGGTACATTTTGTCAGAGTCTTTTTTTTTAGATAATCATAACTTCTCTCTTCTTAACCCTTTAAACCCGCCCTCCCGATATTACGGTATTAGCATTAGTACACGTATACCCGGGGTGCCTACATATCGGGATGAGAACCCTTCCTCGTTATTTGTCGGTGTTTAGCGATAACTTGTGTACTAGTGTGACGTCAAACACAGGAAATGCTTCCTTAAAGGTTTATCTAAATGGTGAATTGCATCGTGTTTTGATACTTAGTGATTTGATAATTGTTTATTATTTTTAAAAAGATTAAACGACACGCTGAAAATTTCGGAAATGGTCATTCGAAAAGGATAACAACAGAGCAAGCTGTTGAACTTCTTTTAAACGATTCTGAAGATGAATTAGACTTAGAATATTATTATTCTGATAACGAAATCGAAAGTGAGTTGGATGAACATTTAGAAGAATTATTTGAACCGACTGATGTTCAAACATGTCAGTGACTTTCCAAACATGGATTACAAAGACAGACCAGTCAAGAAAGTGAAGACACAATTTTGGTGCACATTTTGTCAAAATTCCCTGTGTCTAAAGGAAGGATCTACATGTTGGGAAGACTGGCATAGTAAGCATGAATACTGTAGATGATGGGGTAAGTCGATAAAAATTATAGGACACTTAATTCTGCCAATCTATCTTGTTTTTCAAACAATTCTGATTGTGCTGTTTTTGCTCAGGAGCCCAGGGGCGAGGGTTTTTAAGGTATAGTTGGCTAGGGTTCAAAGGGTTAATATTCAAACTCAGTCCTTTGCTGTTACGTTCTGTCACAACCTTATCTATGGGTAAGGAAGTCGTTTATCTTATGAGATAATAAAGGAAAATTAAATATCCAATAACAAGCATCCATTAGAGAAAAAGTTAAATATATAAACAAAAATGCAAACAAAATTATAGTGGCAAGTTTCAAACGGCATACTTTACATATAGATAAAAAATAACATGAATTGTATAATATCTTTGCAGAATGTCGTCCAGGCACTTTTGGAGCAAATTGTCAGTCACAATGTTCTATTGGATGTGCTAGTATATGTAACAGCACAAATGGACTCTGCACCTGTAATAATCATTTCCAAGGTTCAGATTGCTCAGGTTTGAGAAAGATTTGTTACTACACTTTGTTTTATTTTACTTCAAGTATTGTTAACGCAACATCAATGAATTGGGAAAGCAACATCAGCATTTAAAAGTCTAAATAAAATATGGAACTGCAAGTTATATAGCATTAAAATTAAATTACACATTTTCAACTCCAGTATCAATCCTAACATGCCAGTGAGGGTAGGAAAATGACTAAAGATATAGAAAGCAAGTTGAATGCATTTGAAAATAGATGTCTGGAAAATAATGAATATAAATTGGAACGAATTCAAAAGTGATGAAATCAGATAAATGTCTGGTCAACCACTAGTGACAACTGTTATAAGAAAGAGATGATGGATATATATCGGAAACACCTTGAGGAGAAAGGATCAACAAATATCAGGGCAGGCACTGAAGTGGAATGCAAAGGGTTTAAGAAAGAGAGGACGACCTAAGGAGACCTTGAAACGAACTTTGCCAAGAGAATCGAGAAATATCGGTCTCAGTTCCATGGATGAGATTGAACGAGTTGCCCAGTATAGAGCGGTGTGGATAATTTACTGCAGACCATATGTAACGTATATAATGGTACGATAATTATTATTATTATTATTATTAAGTATTGTTAAAGTATATTTGTGTGCATTATATACAAGAAAATCTCAATACATGTGACTATACATCAACATCATTAATTCTACTAAGACATTGATTTAGTATATTGACATAACTGATATCATCTATAATTAATCTCCATTACCCTTGTTGTGCAGCATAAATATATGTATAATATATGACATTACTAACTGTCAAATAATAGTGCTCTTTGGGATAGATCCTAGCCCAAAGATACAGCATTTAAAGATCATTAAAGAGTATTTATAATACGATGCGTACGGAACGACCTCACCAAAGACAGGAAATTCGATAGAGAAGTCACACTGTACTAATTAACTCGGGCTGTAAAAGTGCCAATGGTGCCAGGACTCAAGGCAAGAGTTTCACGGAAAAAGGGTTTCCTGTAACAATCACACTTAAGAATGGTTTAGATTTATACTAAATTCAACTTTCACGGAAATGGGATTTCTATTGTACCAGATTTTACTGGCAACCGGAATGAGGAACACTTTCTATGTTGTTATTTGTCAACTTTTACGGGAACGGGAATTCTATACTATAAATGTTATACTATGAAAAGGCACCAATGGATTATATATATATATATATATATATATATAAATATATATATATAACTCTGCCAATGCCGGTTCCAACCCCGGATGAAAAAGATGGATGACTTGTGCGTGAGGCCAGCAACCTCATCACAAGAAATTGAAGTAGCTACAGAAACTTGTAAGAAAGGATGCCATACCGGTAAACCGACCAGCCAGGTGGTGTGCGGTGTACCAAGTGCATCAATGACGGTTGCTGATGAAAGCCGCTTTGCGGAAGTCAGCAATCCGACTCGTACATTACGTGGCTCAAAACACACACTAAAATTGGATTTTGGAATGTGAGAACGATGGCACGGCTTTTAATCAGCCCACATTGCAGAAGAAATGAAGAGATACGAGCTGGACATACTGGGGTTAAGTGATGTGAGATGGCCTGGAACAGATAGAAGAGTAGTTAGTGGATTAACTTTCATATATTCAGGAAGAGAGGATAGTAAGCATTTTGAAGAAGTGGGTATAATGATGACACCTAGAGTAGCAAAGAGCATGTTAGAATGGGAATTCATCTCAAGTCGGATAATTGAGCACGCTTCAGTACCAGGCATGTCAATATGACAATACTGCAGTGTTATGCACCAACAAATGAGGCTGACGATGGTGAGAAAGACACATTTTATGAGCAACTAGAAGATCAAATTAACAAGACCCAAAAACATGACCTGTTAGTAGTAATGGGGGACTTTAATGCCAAGGTTGGAAGTGATAATGTAGGGGTAGAGAGAGCTATAGGAAAACAAGGAATAAACACAATGAATGAGAATGGAGAAAGACTAGCGGAGTTATTATGCTGTCAACTTAGTAATTGGAGGTACCATCTTTGCACATAAGGAAATTCATAAACTTACTTGGCACTCACCAGATGGAGTGACCAGGAATCAGATTGACCATATGTGCATAAATACACAATTTAGAACATCATTGCTGGATGTCCGTGCATACAGAGGGGCAGAAGTAGCAAGTGATCATTATTTATGCCTAGGTAAATTGAAACTGAAATTGAAAATTCACCAAACTAAAAAAGAACAACTGCGAATATACAGTCAAAGACTACAAAATAATTAGGTAAAAGAGGAATATCAGCTCGAACTTAAGAATAGGTTCGAGTTACTGCAGTGGTGAAAATGAACATAACATTGAAGACAAATGGACTAAGATAAAGGACACACTATTGGGGGCAGCAAATAATAGCGCAGGATTAAAGACGAAAGACAGAAAACCATGGATAAGCGATGACACCTGCAAATGTATTCAAGAAAGAAGAAAGATGAAACTAGCCATTACTAACGATGCAACAGATGAAATCCAAGCTAAAGAGGAATACAGACTAAAAGACAAGAAAGTGAAAAGAGCGACTAGAAGAGATAAAAGAGCATATGTCAATCGACTGGCCGAAGAAGGGGAAAAGGCAGTTAAGACTGGAAACAGTAAAATGATATTCCACACACTAAAACAACTTACTGGAACTTTTGTTTCAAAGGGTGGCCCAATCAAGAGTAAAGATGGTAAAGTTCTAACAACATATACCGAGCAGAAGAAAAGATGGGCAGATAATTTGAAGATATATTAAATAGACCTGATCCACCAGTACTACTCAAGTTTGACGAAGAGGCAAGAAACAGCTCCCTACCAATTAACGAAGAGACGATAAGTGTAACTGAGGTCAATGAGGCAATCAATTCCTGAATAAACAATAAGGCAGCGGGTGATGACAACATTACTGCAGAAATGCTCAAAGCGGCTGATGATACAACTATTAGCCAGGTGCAAGAACTATTTAATAAGATATGGGAAGAAGAAACTGTCCCAGATCAATGGAAGAAAGGAATAATTGTTAAGATCCCCAAAAAGGTGATCTCAAAGATTGCAACAACTGGAGAGGGATCACCTTATTATCAGTAATGACCAAGACTTTCTGCAAAATCATTCTTAATAGAATCAAAGGAACAGTGGACACAACCCTGAGAGAAGAACAAGCTGGTTTTAGACATGGGAGTAGCTGCTTAGACCAAATAATTACCCTACGACTAATTTTGGAGAACATATTGAGAAGCTACAACCACTCATACTAAATTTCATCGATTTTAAAAAAACCTTTGATAGTCTACACAGAATCTCTCTGTGGAATATTCTGAGATGCTATGTAATACCAGACCAAATAATAAACATTATTAAGAGCCTCTATGATGGTTCACAGAGTGCAGTTCGCAATGATGGTGGACACAGCGACTTGTTCATGGTTGAAACCGGAATAAATCGAAGCTGTATTCTGTCCCCGCTATTGTTTGGAGTGGCCATTGATTGGGTGATGCGAAATTTTGCAGGGGCGAAACTGGCATCGATTGGGTAGAAAATAGTCAACTAGAAGATTTGGATTTAGCAGATGATATTGCCTTGTTAAGTAGAAACAACTAAGATATGCAAAGAAAAAAACGTCATCTAAGCATCAAAAGTTGGACTGCAGAAAAGCTATGAAAAAACAAATATAATGAAGACACCTATGACAAGTAATGCAGATATCACACTGGAATCTAAAATGATAAAAATAACAGAGCAGTTCACCTATTTAGGTAGCAATTTTGATTGCACAGGAAATGTTAAAATAAAATTATGATACGAATTGGCAAAGCAACATCAGCTTTTAAAAGTATGAATAAAATATGGAACTGCAAGTCATATAGTATTAAAACTAAATTACGAATTTTCAATTCAAATGTTGTATCAATCTAACATATGCTAGCGAGAGTTGGAAAATGACTAAAGATATAGAAGCAAGTTGAATGCATTTGAAAATAGATGTCTGTGAAAAATAATGAATATCAAATGGAACGAATTCAGAAGAAGTGATGAAATCAGAGACATGTCTGGTCAACCACTAGTGACCACTGTTATAAGAAAGAGAAGATGGAGATATGTTGGGCACACCTTGAGGAGAAATGATCAACAAATATCAAAACAGGCATTGAAGTGGGATGCAAAGGGTTCAAGAAAGAGAGGTCGACCTAAGGAGACCCTGAAACGAACTTTGCTGAGAGAGGCAGGAAATATCGGTCTCAGTTCCATGGAGGAGATTGAGCGAGTTGCTCAGGATAGAGCGGTATGGAGAAATTACTTGCAGGCCCTATGTAACGCGAGAGCCGCTGTAGCGTAGTTGTTAGTGAACTCGCTTCGCTAGGCTGGTGGTCTGGGTTCAGCTCCCGCAATGCGCGTGGAATTTTTCTCGACCACGACGGCTTTCAGGTCAACCCAGCCTCAACTGAGTACCAGACATGCTCTGGGAAAGTAAAGGCGGCTGGCGTGATGCTGACCACATCACCCAATATGTGCCGACTGTCAATGACAAATACAGGCCTAACTCTGTATTGACCTATATATCACGAGGTATGAAAGGGCTCCTTTCTTTTTTCTTTTCTTCCTATGTAACGTATAACGGTACGAGAGGAATTATTATATATATATCTACATATATATATATATATATATATATATATATATATATATATATATATAATATATACATGTATATATAGATATATATATCGATATATATATATATAGATACATACATACATGGAACATCTATACTTTTAATGTTCAGATTTTATTTTTCAATAATTTCCATTCCATAAAGTTTTTAAATTGGTTAATTTGTTGTATGGCTATGTTCAATTTTTACCAGTACCAATTTGCCCAGAAACCACTTACGGACTTTTGTGTGATCAAAGATGTTCCTGCAACGTCACTGAGAAGTGTCATTCTCTCACTGGTGCATGTTCTCCAGGATGTCAGCCTGGTTTATATGGCATCAACTGTTCATCTCGTTGTAGTGAGAACTGTCTCTATGGAGTCTGTTACCATCAAACTGGCAAGTGTTCACAGTGTACTCCAGGCTATGTTGGATCTTGGTGCAATCAGGGTAAGTGTATCTATCTTATTAATTGAAAGTTTTTCTGACACTAAAAACTCCCAGGTTGACTCAGCCTCAAATGGTTACCAGAAAATCACAGAGAAGTAAAGACGGCCAGCGTGATGTTTACCATATCTAACATAATGTGCAGATGCTCAATGAAACATATGATGTTAACACCACATTCTTTAATGTACCTAATAGTATTAAAATAAGTTAGTTTACTTTTTAAAATATGTGTAACTCACTTTACAGTAAGCAACGTCCTTTACATGGTAACTAAGAATTTTGTGTCTGTGTCAACTGTTTATTTCCGTCTACCAGCTATTCAAGTATGAATTTTACAGCACAATTCACTACCAAAATATAGAAGATTCAATTTGACTGGGAAAAGAAAAATAATGTATGCGCTGAAAGCTTGTGAATGTGTAATGAAATTATGACATTTATCTTTGTATTTTATCAGAATCATATGCATTCTTTAAATGTGAGGATAAGATGTATGTTACTGAGTCATGTTTACAAATGTTTTATAATACCACAATTATATCACCAACAATTCAATTATATATATATATACATCTTATAGCTACACTAAGAATGATTTAGTGTGAAGCGAAAAACAGTTCTCTTTGTTAAAATATACCATATTAGTCGGTGTTGTAATTGGTGCACATTTGTAGGTCACAATACTGGTTGCAGTCTCTGTGGCTACGTGGTTACGCCCTCGACATACGGTCCAAAGGTTGTGAGTTCGAATCCGTACTGTTACGATCTGTTCACAACTGTATTTTTTTCAGAGAACGCAAGAATTGTTGCTGGAGCTGCGGAATTCTTTACCTTCTGCAATACTCTCATCAGATTTCGTGCCATTTCTGCGGAGAGGTACCAAGCCATATGGGTAAAAACCTGGTGCAAGAATGTCAATCCTTTGGCTTTAGACCATTCGACTGGAAATTACATTTTATTGACTTAAGATCTTCTGAGATATTTGGACCTGTTCAGGAGATGTCATTGCAGCTTACATCTCTTGTCATACTTTTATTTTGTTGGAAAATGACAGTCACTAACACATTCACACAAACTGTATTGAAGATCATTATATAAAGAGATGACACTACAGCTGTCAGCTTCCTGACAAGATCATACATGGTACAAATATGTCCCTATCAGTAGCACCCGTGACATGATTGTACATGAACTGAAGCTGTCACTAACACTCTGTCATGATTGCTGATAGGTGAACCAGTCACTAACATCTCTGTCATGATTGTACATGATATGTGAACCAGTCACTAGCATCTATGTCGTGATTGTACATGATATGTGAACCAGTCACTAGCATCTATGTCACTATTGTACATGATAGATGAAGCTGTCACTAACATCTTTGTCATGATTGTACATGATAGGTGAACCAGTCACTAACATCTCTGTCATGATTGTACATGATAGAAGAACCTGTCACTAACATCTCTGTCATGATTGTACATGATAGAAGAACCTGTCACTAACATCTCTGTCATGATTGTACATGATATGTGAACCAGTCACTATCATCTTGTCTGATTGTACATGATAGGTGAACATGTCATTAACATCTTTGTCATGATTGTACATGATAGGTGAACCAGTCACTAACATCTTTGTCATGATTGTACATGATAGGTGAACCAGTCACTAACATCTCTGTCATGATTGTACATGATAGGTGAACCAGTCACTAACATTATGTCATGATTGTACATGATGGTTGAACCAGTCACTAACATCTCTGTCATGATTGTACATGATAGTTAAACCAGTCACTAACATCTATGTCATGATTGTACATGATAGTTGAACCAGTCACTAACATCTTTGATTGTATATGTTGTACTAACTTGTATGTTGTACATGAAGTTCCAATCACTAACATATATGTCATGATTGTACATGATAGTTGAACCAGTCACTAACATCTCTGTCATGATTGTACATGATAGTTGAACCAGCCACTAACATCTCTGTCATGATTGTACATGATAGTTAAACCAGTCACTAACATCTATGTCATGATTGTACATGATAGTTAAACCAGTCACTAACATCTATGTCGATTACATGATTGGTACATATAGTTGAACCAGTCACTAACATCTATGTCATGATTGTACATGATAGTCATCAAACAGTTCATTTACTAAAAACATCTATTTTGTCATGATTGTACATGATAGTTGAACCAGTCACTAACATTGCTGTCATGATTGTACATGATAGTTAAACAGTCACTAACATCTATGTCATGATTGTACATGATAGTTGAACCAGTCACTAACATCTTTGATATGTTAGTTATGTTGTACTCCTCTATTACTGTGTTTGTTACAAGTGCATGCAAACAATTTTCTCATATCCCTCTATGATATAAGTTCTATGCGATTACTTTAAATAGAACAAATCTATCACAAAATACTCATTCACAAATTGTGAATTGTTACCTGGGTATTTGTTGTTGAAACATTAATAAACTAGAAAAAACTGCATTCTATTAACAATCAATATTAAACTGAAATAAATAACTTTAATTGTACTTTCTAAAACTACAATACAGACATGGAAGATCTCATACCAAACAAAAGACATTCTCTAATAGAAAAACTGTGTTAGTCACATTTATAATTATTTTACTCACATGTGAACTCCAATGAAGTGATGATGTGTACATAAAGAGTTAATAATTAATTGCAATCCATTCTTAGTATTAAGAACTGCAAAGTGGAAATGTAATATTAATGATAGTAATAGGAAGACTCATGGGCCATTTCAATGTGGTATAGCTATCACTGAATATGCAAATTCAATGATAAATATGTCAGTGCTACATAAACTTCTACAACAAAAAAATATATTGTTACATGTAAGTGCTGAATTGTGTACCGTTAGAAATGATACATTGTTCAAATAATATTAGAAACTCAGTGAATAGTTGCAGCCATATGTTATGTTGAGATGTGATAGAAAGTAAATTATTCACAATGTAAATAACATAATGTGGGTCTCATACTATCCGGAGCAGGTTGATTGTGATATGATGTGTACAATAATGAAACAAATTTGAAATACATTTCTGCCCACCCTTAGAGAGCAGAACCATTATCCAGTTACAAGTATTATACACCAGCGTGTCCTGCCAGCGGACAATTTTGCCATTTTTAGCATCATAGGTTCTGAGGTCAACATTAGGATATCTAAAGTCAGTGCGGTATTTGGAATTATGCTTGTTACTGGAAAGTTTACCTTATCTTAGTACTGAACCCGCTGCTATACGCCAGTGAGGCATTGGCAGTGAATAGCAGACATGCAAGAAAGTTAAACCTCTTTCACACAAGTTGTCTATGCAGACTACGTCAAATAAAATGTTAGGACAACATATCAGATACCAAAGTCCTCATAAGAGCTAAGATTTCAAGCACCAACACCATGTTGCAGAATGCACATGTGATATGGTCATGCCACGTTGCTGGAAGCTGAATAAATACATCCCAAAACAATTAATGCATATGGAGCTTGAAAGGGGTTGACATAACAAACTATTTGAAAAATTAAAGTGTCTTTAAAAATGCTTTGATATAGATAACACGATCTCAGAATTCCTTGCTCAAGATTGCCAAATGAGACTGTAACAACACATGAGGAACTCACATAGCTGAGAATCGGTGTACTGTTGAGACGCAGCAAACAAAACCAACATGTCAAACCTTTTTCATGTATACCCCACCTGCGGTAGGGATTGTGTTTCAGAATTGGACTCTACAGTCACCTCGGCACACACCAGAAAAGTGCAACAACACACAGCTGAGGCTGTTGTCATCATCATTTGCGATTGATGGCTATTCAATTTGCACATACCACACACTATTTTCATTTATAAATATTGATGACGATTCAAAGCTAATAAATTGATTTTATTTTGACTGTACCATTTGTATTCAGTGTGCCTGAAAATAGAGCACCACTGGTAGTGTTATAAACAATGGGAATATAAGTATTGCTTGTATTTCTAAGTGACTGCTATTTCATTTAGTTTTTTTAAATACTGAAAACAAAGTATTTGTCAATGTTTTTGTTTTAGTTTTATGTGTATTCATGACGCTATCTCAACTAACACGGGTGTTTATTATTTTAGTAGACAATTTCTTTAAAACTATGTTACAAGTTTAGAAATCTCGATTCAATGGTACTATGATTCAATGATAGTAGTTAAGTAATGGTAATGGTTAGTAACATAGGACAATTTTCTATAGCTATAGTGATAGTTTTCAGTTGAGCCTGGCAAATTAAACGATTACAACCACTTTCAGATGGGTGCACTAGGCAACTGATTCCATATACATTTATGATTAATATCTAGCAAACTGCCAAAGTTGAAAGATAACTGTCCAATAGCAAAGGACTGACTTCATTGCACCAGGATTCCCCCTGACATTGTCCTGGCATGCCATCTGGCAAGAGCCTTGCACAAAGCACGAATCTGGTATCTCCGACAACAATCCTAGCAAACCCAAAGAAAAAATTGCACATGTGTCTCGGTCCGGATTCAAACCAATAACTTTATGTTGACAGGCAAACGCTGTAACCACTCTGCCATTGAGACTCTTAAATATAACTGTTTATGTAGATAACTAATTCACATAACGTTTTATATTCAAATAATTGCATAATTAGATAACTGCATATTCTGAGAACTCCATATTAATATGTTATAGTTCGTTAGTTTTATGATTTTATAGAAGAAATTAAAATTTCGAATAACAATCATACATTAGAATAAACATGACCATTCACAAAAAATGTATAGTGACAAATGTTCATAAGGCATACTTTACATTTACATATAGATAAGACAATAACATGAATTGAATATCATTTTTGTAGAATGTCGTCCAGGCACTTTTGGAGCAAATTGTCAGTCACAATGTTCTATTGGATGTGCTAACATATGTAACAATACAAATGGAATCTGCACCTGCAATAATCGTTTCCAAGGTTCAGATTGCTCAGGTTTGAGAAAGATTTTTTACTACACTTTGTTTTATTTTACTTCAAGTATTGTTAACGCAACATCAATGAATTGGGAAAGCAACATCAGCGTTTAAAAGTCTAAATAAAATATGGAACTGCAAGTTAAATAGCATTAAAATTAAATTACAAATTGTCAACTCCAGTGTTGTATCAATCTAACATGCCAGGAGAGTAGGAAAATGACTAAAGATATAGAAGCAAGTTGAATGCATTTGAAAATAGATGTCTGCGAAAAAATAATGAATATAAATTGGAACGATTCAAAGTGATGAAATCAGATAAATGTCTGGTCAACCACTAGTGACAACTGTTATAAGAAATAGATGATGGATATATATCGGAAACACCTTGAGGAGAAATGATCAACAAATATCAGGGCAGGCACTGAAGTGGGATGCAAAGGGTTTAGAAAGAGGACGACTAGGAGCCTTGAAACGAACTTGCCAAAGAGAATCGAGAAATATCGGTCTCAGTTCCATGGATGAGATTGAACGAGTTGCCCAGGATAGAGCGGTGTGGATAAATTACTGCAGACCATATGTAACGTATATAATGGTACGAGAGGAATTATTATTATTATTATTATTATTAAGTATTGTTAAAGTATATTTGCGTGCATTATATACAAGAAAATCTCAATACATGTGACTATACATCAACATCATTAATTCTACTAAGACACTGATTTAGTATATTGGCATAACTGATATCATCTATAATTAATCTCCATAACCGTTGCTGTGATGCATAAATATATGTATACTATTTGACATTACTAATTGTCAAACAATAGTGCAGTCAGTAATACTGCAATTGAGTTGACTCTACCCACTTGACTGATGTGAAGTATTGAACTCAACATGGGGTCAAAGGCACATAAGGACAACGCCGCACCAGGATTAGTGGGTTGGCACTAATCAAGATCCTACCCACCTCCATGTGGTGACCCTAGTAACAGACATTGGTTCCTGTCTTTCTAAGCGGTTATGGAGAGCTACAGGTAGTGGTAGTAGTGCAAGTACCGAAAAGTGTAGCATGTCCATAAAGCCTGAATAAAATGCACTCATCTCATTGCCGAAGTCCGAATCCGAAGAAAAATTGCCAAAATAGTTGCTGAAACGTAGGAAAAATAGAAGCTTACGAGTCGTCTTTGAACGAATGAGTTCTCCCTTGGAGCAAATGGCAGCACCAAACATTGCTAGCTGTGGGGAAAGAACCAATAAGAACGATGCGTAACGAATCAACAGTCTCGGCAAGTGTCTCTGAAAACACTGTAACGTATCGTGACAACAAAAGAGAAGATTGCGGCAAACTCCATATGTTAGACCTAGCACAGAGACATTTACTGGGTAATGTTTTGCCAAGCGCAAATGCTAAAGTTGCGTTTTAGTGCTTAACAAAACTGCTTTCCCTGGGACAACCGGGCAGGGTACTGTTGCATTAACAACTAACATCCCCGAAAGAACTTAGGTGGGTGATGTTGGCGAGTGCAAAATCTCAGCTGCGTTGCTAGCGTCGATTGAAACGACCCGCTAATATATATATGCGAGCCCCAGTCCAGTGTTTCCCGGGGACAGGGAAAATGCAGAGTAAACCCTTGCAAATTGCCAAGTGCCGACACGCGACCCGAAATGGCTGAGAATACTCCTACTCAAGAACAAACGCACCGAGGATATGAAAGTAAGGTCGATAATGCAAAGGCTTGACTGGTACAAACCCAAACATTGGCTAAGGCCAATACTTTTCAGACGCCGATCATCCTACACAGAGTAAGATGACGTCCAAACACCATGGTCCATACAGGCAAAGCAAAACAGCAAAATATGATCGTTTACATGACAAGCACTTGTGTCTCCAATGCATGAGAATGTTCATAATCCTGAACGACCTCATACGGTCAGAAATAGCGCATATTGTAGACATACTCTTTGGCGAAGATCATAAAGCCCAAATATACGACGAAAGATGGTCGTAAAAGAGCAATGAATACAAGAAAGGTGACAGTTCTAACGACTAGCCCTAGAAGGGTCGAGAATGCTGCTAAGCCGGAGAGACCTCACCCATTCAGCACAAAGTAGGAAATGTTCTTTGGCATAGATCCTAGCCCAAAGATACAGCATTAAAAGATAATTAAAGAGTATTTATCATACGATGTGTACGGAACGACCTCATCAAAGGCAGGAAATCTGATAGAGAAGTCACACTACACTAATTAACTCTGGCTGTAAAAGTACCAATGGTGCAAGGACTTAACCCTTGGAACCCGGGCTCCCGATATTTCGGGATTCAATGTAAGCGCACCATACCCCAAGCTCCCGATATATTGGTCTGAACATATTTTTTCACAATTTTTCGGTATTTGAAAATAAATTGTGTACAAAGTAGACTTAAAACACAACCCATCTGTTCTACATCGTTTTACGAGATGGCGGACGCTGTTGTGTGCTTTTATTGTACTGATAAGGTAATTAATTAAGTATTTAATCTGCATATCTTCATATACGGGAGTATTCGCGACCGCGCTCACATATTAAATCAAATAAATTGTAAAGTTTATATATATGGCCCTTTTCATCTTTACAGACGGTCAATTGGCAAGTGTTTTACTGTGACAACTTCTGAGTTTTCGCTTTTCTCTCTTGTTGTTCAGCTCGTACATAAGTCTCTTCTCAAAAGACTCTGCGCCCTTCCGTAATTTGGCTTTCCACACAACTCTGTCATCAGCTAGTCCCTCCTATGTGTTGGGATCTATAGAAAAGTTTTCATTGAGGTTTTGCAGACATCTTTATATCTGAGCAGTGGTCTGCCCTGGTGCCTCTTCCTCCGAAAGTTCACAGAACAACATTTGTTTTGGTATGCGATAAGTTTCCATTCTTCTCACATGTCCCAACCATCTTAGTCGTCTACTGTTGAGCATGCCCATGATGGAAGGCAGATTTGCACGTTGTAGTACTTCAGAGTTGGTTATCTTGTCGTACCACCTGATGTCATAATCTTGCGGAGACATCGAAGGTGAAAGATGTTTAGTCTCCTCTCGTGTCTTGAGTAGGCTGTCCATGTTTCTGAGCCATATAGTAAAGAACTAATTACACATACTCGATATATTTGGATCTTTGTCTGCAATGTCATTTTTGTGTTGTCCCACGCTCGCTTTGATAGTATGCCGAATGTAGTAGCCGCACTCCCTACACGAGCGTTGATTTCTTCATCAAGAGAAAGGTTGGTAGTGACCATGGACCCGTGATAGCTAAATTTTGGAACTGGTGTTAGATGGTTGCCATTTAAAGTGATATTTGATGTTTCTGAGCTATATAGTAAAGTTTAGTATTCTTCAAATATATGATAAGCAGAAATAACGGAGATGATAGGGTAAATCAATAACAAATTATAGAGCACTTACGAGTGCTAAATAATCGTGTTTTAATATAATGCTGATGTGTACTGTTTTTGTCCAGGAGCTTCGGGGAAGAGATTTTTAAGGTACAGGTGGCCAGGGTTCAAAGGGTTAAGGCAAGAGTTTCACGGACAACAGGTTTCCTTTAACAATCTCACTTAAGAATGATTTAGATTTAAACTAAATTCAACTTTCACTCGAATGGGAATTCCATTGTATCAGGTTTTACTGGCAACCGGAATGAGGAACACTTTCTATATTGTTATGTCAACTTTTACGGGAACGGGAATTCTATACTATGAATGTTATACAGGGTGTTCA
>CM036764.1:7168235-7284189 GCA_020796225.1 Arion vulgaris | reverse complement strand
TGTCGGTCTGATACAATGTCATGACACATAATGTTTGTGTTTTTGTGTTTAAATAGAACATGTTTGCTTGCGTACATTATGCAATATTTACAAATAGTATATGCATATATTGGCAAATAAGTAGAAGCACGGAGACAAATGTCAATAGATGTGTCAAGTATGTATGCACTAACCATACTGACATCCTGGACCAAAGTTATGCAGGTTGCATGGACCGTTATTTGAACAGACCCCATCATCGCTACATGTGTTTGGTGCTTCACAACGACACCTTAACCTGCATCCACGCCCATACCATCCATCTGAACATGCTAAACAATGAGAAACATGTTTTAATATAAACAAACAGTAATGGTCTACAACAAGGTTAATATGTAAACCGAGACAGACATAGGCGTTGATCGATGGTAAATGGAGAAAGACTGAAACATGTGTAAATCGATGTATATCGTGGACATATAATAACAGAAGTCGGTAGATATAAAAAAGGAGTTCAGAAGAAAATGTGAAAAGACTAGACCACATTTTCACAAAATGGAAAAATGTTACTCATGCCTATTGTACGTGAAGTTGTGTGGCAAAGGAAGTGTCCTCACTCAGTTCTTTTCACGAGGCCAGCAATCAATAGTAAACACATTATACAGATCCGCACTTTCTGTTTACAACAATAGTGTATATATGGAACAAGCATAAGAACATGGGCGTACTTGAAAACTGAAAATCCATCACTTGTCCTCCTCTATAAGCGCGAAGGTAGCCGCCAGGCCTGCGATAATTACATGGGGATGTCCCTCCTGTCAATCGTTGACAAGGTACTGGTCAGAGTTCTGCTCATTCGCTATCGATCATTTTGAACAAGACTTACTCCCTGAGACGCAATGTGGCTTCAAAGTTGATGTATGGTGAACTTGAAGGGGACAGGCGATCGACGTGAAGTTAATGAACAGAAATAAACACTTTAAAGACACTCTTAAACTGTCTCTAAAAGTTTTGATATAAACACTACTTGCCGGAAGTTGCTTGTGCAAGATCCCAAAATGTGGCGTTGTCTAACAACACAAGAGGCACTCCCATAGCTGAAAATCGTTGTGTCGTTGCGGTGCAGACAAATCTAGCTCCCAAAAAGACAGAACACACAACAGATTAACATTGATCATGTATATCCCACCTGTGGTAGAGAATTGTGTTCAAGGATTGGACTCTATAGTCTCCTCCGTACACCAGCTGAAGTATTATATGTATTGCTAAGAATAAAAACGCGACTGTTCGTCTGCAAATAGTGGTTGTTTTTACAAAGTATAACACTTATAAGGTTGGTATAACAAAGCAATACCATCTGAAAAATGCAATTCTTACATGTCATTATTTTCTATAAATCTGATGCAAGTTTCGACTGTGAAACATTTTCTCATGACATAGTCAATAGCCTCTCTAAACAATAGCGGATATGAAATACAATCTCCTTTTTATATGGTTTCAATCATATACCAGTCGCTTTAACAATCATCAGTGCGTATTGCATATTCTGGACCATCCATCATACAGGGTTTTGATAATGTTTATTATTTAAGATAGTAGTCCACTGAATCTCATAATGTTCCACATACATATTTTGTGAAGTCTATTCATCGTATTTCGTCAATGGGTGAAATGTAAGATAAGCTGGTGTTAGTCAAAGATGTGACATCACTGAAAGATATAACTCGTTTCCAATAATAACTGAAAGATATAACTATTTTTCAACAATAACTGAAAGATATAACTCGTTTCCAATAATAACTGAAAGATATAACTATTTTTCAACAATAACTGAAGTGAAAGCGAACAATATATTTCTGTCGAGAGGTTTACATATGTGTGACATGTCCGACTTTTCCTTTGTTTATGTTTTGGTAAGTAACTAAAGTGTCTACAGAGGGTACTCCGTAGCTGAGCAACATTTCTAAGTATTTCTGAATATATTTTTTGAATAGAATGACGCATTGCGGATTTGAATTTACGACCTTATGAACGCAATGCGAACTGCTAAACAACTTAGCGGCAGATACTCTCTTGTAAAAGTAACGACATATCATTACCACCGACATGTTTATAAAGATGACGAAGGGAGGTTTACAACACATTCTAACAACCGGTAAGATCGAAAGGAGACGGGACAGAGGAAGACATAAGAAAACATTTTTTGGATAGCTTAACTTCATGGCACGGAAGAGCGTCAACATATGAAATGATAACAAACACCAGATACAGAGATTTGTGGAGATTCATGATCGTCTACACCAGCCGGCACGGCACCTGATGATGCTATTGTTTATAAAGACAAGAATAAACTAGATGTAGTGTTTACCTTCAGCAGAAACGTGTGCTCTATGGACGATAATCAGAAAGATGTATCCACGAATCAAGTAGACCAGCATTTAATACGAAAAGTGTTGCGTGTTTGCTTGGAACTATCTCATCTTACATTGATAGAGGTCACCATTTATATCAAACATCATTAATAGTTTGTACTGACATAAGATTTATGGTTGCATTTATTTATGTATTACACATGCATCATCTTAGCATCTAACTTCTAAATGTAGCAGAAACAAGAAGAATATTTATGAAGAACATTTCCCTCTATATGTTACTGTCATTCACACAACCTTCTATATGCTAATGTTTCCAACATGTCTACGATAAATACACATAAAGTGATTACGAGATTGTGACGTACTACTATATATAAAAATGCGAAAGCCATAAAAACAAAATAAATTAGTTTTACCAACAAAAATGAAACAAAACAACGTTTCGACCAAAAGGCCTTGTGAAGTAAAAGATAGAAAACGAAATGACCGTAGACTATGTTTCTATGCTCCAAATATCACATAGACATTCAGACAAGCAATCCATAACTGTTGTAAAATGAAAATATGTGAATAAAAACTAGTATATACATTGAAACAACTAATAATGTAGCCTCTCAGCATCAACGATTATCTATAATGTCTCTCGAACAGAAGCTAGTCCTTACCCGTACTTTACACTGTGTCCATCTACTGTTTATCTCCTGCACGATGCTTTCTTTCTAATTGTATCTCCATCGCACCGTTGCTCGCTGCCATTCACATTATCTTTCCCTTTATTTCATCTTTGATCATTTTTACTTTTGTTCAAGTATCTTTACTGTTGATCCATGTCATTAACATTTTTTTTCCAATTGTATCTCTGTTTTACTGTTGATCCATGTCATTAACATTCTTTTTCCAATTGTATCTCTGTTTTACTGTTGATCCATGTCATTCACATTCTCTTTCCAATTGTATCTATGTTTTACTGTTAATCCCAGCCATTCAACTTCTCTTTTGAATTGTATCTCTGTTTTACTGTTAATCCCAGCCATTCAACTTCTCTTTTCAAATGTATCTATGTTTTACTGTTGATCCATGTCATTAACATTCTTTTTCCAATTGTATCTCTGTTTTACTGTTGATCCATGTCATTAACATTCTTTTTCCAATTGTATCTATGTTTTACTGTTGATCCATGTCATTCACATTCTCTTTCCAACTGTATCTCTGTTTTACTGTTGATCCATGTCATTCACATTCTCTTTCCAATTGTATCTCTGTTTTACTGTTAATCCCAGCCATTCAACTTATCTTTCCAATTGTATCTATGTTTTACTGTTAATCCCAGCCATTCAACTTCTCTTTTGAATTGTATCTATGTTTTACTGTTAATCCCAGCCATTCAACTTCTCTTTCCAATTGTATCTCTGTTTTACTGATGATCCCTGTCATTCACCTTCTCTTTCCAACTGTATCTCTGTTTTACTGTTGATCCCTGTCAGTCACATTCTCTTTCCAACTGTATCTCTGTTTTACTGTTGATCCATGTCATTCACCTTCTCTTCGAATAGTCATGGCGGTGTGAGCAGTATTCATTAGCACTAGGAGTGCTTCGAAATGTTTTATTAGTGTGTTTTCCCTAACATCAAGTGTTCAAACAAGGAAGAATCTACGACAGGTCCAGCAAACAGGTAAAGGATTTGTTTGTTCTTACCCCATTGCTCAGGAATTGTGGGGAATAATAATTCCTCACGTACCGTTATACGTTACATAAGGCCTACAAGTAATTTCTCCATACCGCTCTATCCTGGGCAACCCGCTCAATCTCCTTCATGGAACTGAGACCGATATTTCCTGCTTCTCTCAGCAAAGCTCGTTTCAGGATCTCCTTAGGTCGATCTCTCTTTCTTGAACCCTTTGCATCCCATTTCAATGCCTTCTTTGATATTCTTTGATCATTACTCCTCAAGGTGTGCCCAACATATCTCCATCTTCTCTTTCGTATAACAGTTGTCACTAGTGGTTGACCAGACATGTCTCTGATTTCATCACTTCTCCTGAATTCGTTCCATTTTATATTCATTATTTTTCGCCGACATCTATTTTCAAATGCATTCAACTTGCTTTCTATATCTTTAGTCATTTTCCAACTCTCGCTGGCATATGTTAGGATTGATACAACATTTGAATTGAAAATTCGTAATTTAGTTTTAATACTATATAACTTGCAGTTCCATATTTTATTTAGACCTTTAAAAGCTGATGTTGCTTTGCCAATTCGTATCATAATTTCTTTGTTAACATTTCCTGTGCAATCAAAAATTGCCTATGCAGGTGAACTGCTCTGTTATTTTTATCATTTTAGATTCCAGTGTGATATCTGCATTGCTTGCCATAGGTGTCTTCATTATATTTGTTTTTTCATAGCTTATCTGCAGTCAACTTTTGATGCTATAGATGACAAGCTGTCTGACTTTCTTTGCATATCTTGGTTGTTTCTACTTAACAAGGCAATATCATCTGCAAAATACAAATCTTCTAGTTGACTATTTTCTACCTAACCGATGCCAGTTTCGCCCCTGCAACATTTTCGCATCACCCAGTCAATGGCCACTCCAAACAATAGCGGAGATAAAATACAGCCTTGCTTTACTCTGGTTTCAACTATAAACCAGTCGCTGTGTCCACCATCAGTGCGAACTGCACACTATGAACCATCATAGAGGCTCTTAATAATGTTTATTATTTTATCTGGTATCCCATAGCATCTCAGAATATTCCACAGAGAGATTCTGTGTAGACTATCAAAGGCTTTTTAAAATCGATGAAATTTAGTATGAGTTGTTGTTGCTTCTCAATATGTTCTCCAAAATTAGTCGTAGGGTAATTATTTGGTCTAAGCAGCTTCTACCAGGTCTAAAACCAGCTTGTTCTTCTCTCAGGGTTGTGTCCACTGCTCCTTTGATTCTATTAAGAATGATTTTGCAGAAAGTCTTGGTCATTACTGATATTAGGGTGATCCCTCTCCAGTTGTTGCAATCTTTGAGATCACCTTTTTGGGGATCTTAACAAGTATTCCCTTCTTCCATTGATATGGGACAGTTTCTTCTTCCCATACTTTATTAAATAGTTCTTGCACCTGGCTAATAGATGTATCATCAGCCGCTTTGAACTTTTCTGCAGTAATGCTGTAATCACCCGCTGTCTTATTGTTTATCAAGGAATCGATTGCCTCCTTGACCACAGCTATACTTATTTCTTCGTTAATTGGTAGAGAGCTGTTTCTTGCCTCTTCGTCAAACTTGAGTAGTACTGGTGGATCAGGTCTATTTAATATTTCTTCAAAATGTTCTGCCCATCTTTTCTTCTGCTCGGTATCTGATGTTAGAACTTTACCATCTTTACTCTTGATTGGGCCACCCTTTGAAACAAAAGTTCCAGTAAGTTGTTTTAGTGTGTTGTATAGCATGTTACGGTTTCCAGTCTTGAATGCCTTTTCCCCTTGTGGGGAATACTTAGGAAGAAACGCTATAACAACGGCGTACAAAATAAACACACAATAACAAAGCGGGCGGAAGTAGCACCAACACAGAACACAGCAATACGTAAAACACCATAGTTTAGGATAGCAACGTGAAATATGTGTGGATTAGGAGATAAAACAACAGAGATAGTAGAATATATCATCCAACATAAAATCACAATCATGGGAGTAGCCGACACTAGAAGAATAGGAGAGGGTATTACGAAAATACATAAAGATTTCATATTTACATAGCGAGGAACACAACCTGGCGAAAACAACAAACATGGAGTCGGGTTCATTAATGCCCCTACTGCAGCACAATTTATATTAGAAATAGAGTATACATCAGAAAGAATCATCCGTATAAGAACAGCGCAAGGTAAGAGGAAAGTAACTTACGTACAGATCTATGCACCATGACTCATATAGTGAAGAAGAAAGAACCACATTTTTCGACGAATTAAGTGAAAACATTAGTAAAGTCAACAACACTGACAGCATATATATCCTGGGAGATTTTAACGGAAGAGTCGGCGAGCGAAGAACACAATGGGAGACACATCTAGGACCATTTAGCGACACAACAACGAAATGCAACAGCAACTGGGAACACCTGCTTAATATATGTGCAGAACATAATCTATTTATCACCAATACATTTTACCAACATAGGAGAAGCCAGATATTGACCTGGTATAAATGGAATAATATTAATCAAGCATCACAGATCGACTTTATACTAGCAAAAAAGAGGGAAAGATGGAGAATACAAAACGCTAGAGCCATCCCAAATGCAATATTAGACTCTGATCATAGACCAGTGGTACTATTTCTACAAAAACCAATTAGAAAACAAGACAGGAGTACAACGCAACACATTGAAATTATAGATATTGAAAAGCTAAATAATAATGAAACTAGGAATCAAATTGAAAGAGCAGTTAAATCAGCTTTTAACACCCTAGAGGGAGTAAGCAACATACATAAAGAATGGCAAATATTCATAACAAATATCATGGATATAGTGAAAGAAAATTGTGGACTTAAAAAGTTAAATAATCACAGAAAGCACACAGCATGGTGGAATGAAGAAGTTAAAAGGTCTATACAAGAAAAGACAAAATGTTTTCACAGGTGGCAAAAGTCAAAGTTAGATGAAGACTACACCAAATACAGAACAGCAAGAATGAATAGTAAAAATAAAGTCATCTAAATCAGAATCTTGAGCAAAGTATGGAGAACATTTAGCTGAACTATGCACTAAGGCACCAAGAAAATTGTACAGAAGCATCAAGGCAATGAGGCTAAGAGAAGAACAATTCAATCTAGTCACCATTATAAATAACAAGTCTAGGAAACCTCTTACCAACAGCAAAGATATTAAAGACAGATGGAAAGAATATTTTACGGAACTGTTAAACTGCGAAACATAAGGTACAGAAACATTTCAAATGAAACATGGAAAATACCAACAATTGAACATCTTAGAATCCGAAGTTACTAGATCAAAGCAAAAGACGGAAGGCAGCAGGGATAGATGGTATAACAACAGAAATGTTACTTACATGTAAAACAACAACAATAACATGGCTGATCAGAATTGTTAACATAGCTTAGGAAGCACAAGAAGCTTCAGATGACTGCCAGAAAGCAATTATAGTCCCAATATGGAAGAACAAAGGAGGCAAAAGAGAGTGTGAAACATACAGTGGTATCTCTTTTTCAGCTACACAAACGCAATATTTACACTAAGACAGATCTGCGAACAAACAATTGAATACAATCCAAGTAAACAACTTATATTTATAGACCAAAAAAAGGTATTTGATAGAGTAAACATGTGCAAACTATGGGAGATCCTTGAAGAATATGGCGTCCAGGGACAACTATTAGGTAATATCATGGCTCTATATCAAGATAGTCAGAGTACAGTAAGAACAACAGAAGGAATGACCGACTGGTTCTCCATTACATCAGGTGTTAGACAAGGTTGTGTTCTCTCACCATTACTCTTTATTGCATATATGGATAAAATAACTCAAGAGTCAAATTCAGATAATGATGAAATAAATGAACTGCTGTTTGCAGATGATCAGTGCCTGATACATCAAAATGAACAAGATCTACAACATTATATTGACACCTTGAACAAAAATTGTGTAAAACATGACATGAAAATCAACAACACTAAAACAGAAATAATGAATATGGGAAGAAAACATAATAATCTAGACATCCATGTCAATGGCACTAAAATAAACCAAGTGAAAGAATGCAAATACTTAGGAAGCATATTCACAGAAGACGGAAAACTGGATAGAGAGATAGAGGCTAGAGTGCAAAAAATAAATACTGTAACCTACCAGCTAAACCCACTGTTAAGGCGCCCACAAATGTCACAGGCAGCTAAGCAACAGATGATCAACAGCATTTTTATACCTGCTTTGTGTTACCAGAGCCAAACATGGACATTGAGCAAAGCGCAGTCACAAAAATAACTACATGTGAAATGCGTTACCTGCGAAAAGTTACCAACAACACAGGAAAAGACAGAATCACCAACATCAGCATAAGAAAGAAAGTTGGCACAAAACCGTGCTTGAATTACAAAGAGAAACAAAGAATGAAGTGGTTTGGCCACTTAATAAGAATGCATCCAAACCTCACAGTATACAGAGTCTTCTACAACAGAACATCGGGAAAGAAGGCAAGAGGAAGACCACGGAAAAGATGGTTAGATGGTGTAGCATAATTCTTTGAAAGAGCAAAGATAACAATCACACACGCCACCAGAACAGCGAAGACAAAAACAGAATTGTCTGGGTACCCACATTAAGCACACTTTCTTCAATTGTGTCAAAAATTCAAGGTTACGCCATCAGCAGGGAAAGTCATGCTGACGGTGTTCTGGGATTGTCAAGGAGTGCTTTTAACCAATTTCAAGAAGAAAGGTGACAATGTGAATTCTGAATCATACTGTGAAGTTCTATCGGTGCTTCATGATGCAATTCAAAGAAATGCCGAGGACTGCTGACTACAGGAGTGTTGCTTCTTCATGACGATGTCAGACCACATACGGCTCGATTAACTCAGGAGAAAATTAATCAACTACGGTGGAAAGTTCTGGAACATCAACCTTACAGTCCTGACTTAGCCCCTAACGATTTCCACCTTTTTGGTCTACTGAAAACCCACCTTGGTGGGAGACATTTCGCGAATGACGCCGAAGTTGAATGTAAAGTGAAAACGTGGTTTAGAAAACAGAGCCCGCAGTTTTATGCAGCCGGTTTGGGAGGATTGATAAAACGATGGGATAGGTGTATCAATGTTGGTGGAAATTATGTTGAGAAATAAAGGAACAATGTATGTATAAAAATAAACTGGTTTCAAGTTGTTATCATGTTTAGTTATTTTTATACAGCCATTTGTGGCTTACTTATTGACTTCCCCACGTAATATGCATACTTATCGACATTACACTCTATGATACATACAAGTCATAATACGATGTGGAACGTGAATGCACTCTTTTTATTTTGCATCGAAAGCATCGTTTGAAAGTATATTATTAGCACATATTTCGTAAGTATGTATCACATACTTGTACATAGACGTACGTATTTAATACAAGATATATGAATGCAAAGAATACTACAATTGTACGTACATATTTTCTGTCTTTTATTGCTCTCATTTGATTTAATCGCACACATGTGTCGTCTGCGCACTACTAATTATATTACGAATTGTCAACGCAACATCAGCTTTTAAAAGTCTAAATAAAATATGGAATTGCAAGTTATATAGTATTAAAACTAAATTACGAATTTTCAATTCAAATGTTGTATCAATCTTAACATATGCCAGTGTGAGTTGCAATATAACTAAAGATTTAGAAAGCAAGTTAAATGCATTTGAAATTAGATGTTTCAAAGAATAATGAACATAAAATGGAACGAATTCAGAAGAAGTGATGAAATCAGAGAAATGTCTAGTCAACCACTAGTAACAACTGTTATAAGAAAGAGAAAATGGAGATATGTTGCACACCTTGAGAAGAAGGGATCAAAGAATACCAAATCAGGCATTACAGTGGAATACAAACGGTTCAAGAAGAGAGGACGACCTAAGGAGACCCTGAAATGAACTTTGCTGAGAGAGGCAAAGAATATTGGCCTTAATTCCATGGATGAGATTTTGCGAGTTGCCCAGGATAGAGCGGTATGTTGAAATTGATTGCAGGTGCTGTGCAACGAATAAAGGTACGAGATGAATTATTATTATATGTCTTTAAAAATAGTGTCGCATGCACAATTTTAGATCGCTTGCACAATCAAAAGTCGTTAACCCATCTTTGAGTATAAATAGTCTGCAAGGTAATGCTTGACTTCATTACAACGAATGTCACCATATATGTCGGTCTCTCATGGTGAGACAAATATCAAGTCAACTACTGAGACTATTCTACAAAACTCATGGTGAGACAAATATCAAGTCAACTACTGAGACTATTCTACAAAACTCATGGTGAGACAAATATCAAGTCAACTACTGAGACTATTCTACAAAACTCATGGTGAGACAAATATCAAGTCAACTACTGAGACTATTCTACAAAACACGAAATGTGTAGCTACAGTATCAGTAATCCTATGGGTCACCTGGAAAATGAATGCTTTCCTGATTCTAATCAACAGTTTTCCGAACGCAAGCAAATGACTTCACCACATCGGCATGGTGACTCACCTTATAAGTGACATAAGCAAATGTCAAAACAAGAACTCAACTCACACAATTTGTTTGAGTAGTCCTTTCTCTCATGCAGAATGGATGCAATGTTTATCATAGATTTGAGCAAATATAAAGACAAGAACTTAACTCACACAATTTGTTTGAGTAGTTCTTTCTCTCATGCAGAATGGATGAAATGTTTATCATAGATTTGAGCAAATGTAAAGACAAGAACTCAACTCACACAATTTGTTTGAGTAGTTCTTTCTCTCATGCAGAATGGATGAAATGTTTATCATAGATTTAAGCAAAGTACAACATAATAGATACCACATGTGTACATGTTTAACAAGCCATAGTAGTTGTACAGATATCATAGATTTGATCAAAGTTACAACACAATAGATACCACCTGTGTACATGTTTAACCATACCATTTACAGTTGTGACAAATATTTAAAATCAAAAAGTAATTGTCAAAGTAGTCATTAAAAAATGCTCATATATTTAAACACATTAAATTGTTCAACAACAGCATACATATAATACCAACATTAGTAAGTTCAGTCTATTATTCGATTCATAATTTGTAGACAATAACTAACTATTAAACAGCTTATATTATTCTATTTTCATTAGTTTATTCATTTAATAGCAGGTACACATTTTACAATGACATTCCTCGATCTTCCATTAACCGTAAACACATGCATTTGATATACTTAAATATTGACAAACAGTAGCCGAAAATGATACATTTGAATATAATAGATGTCATTAATACATCGTATTGCTATATATATATCAATGCCACAATGAATAGAAAGTATTTAATTATAGTTCGTTTCAAAATTCGTGATCATCTTTACCGACCGATATAAAATCATCCACTTTACAGAAATTCTTGATTTTTGCATTTTTATATAGGAAACAGTGAAGACATTCCAAAAGTATTTTTTGCCCATCCAAACATTTAGTTCTGTAAGAATTGTATTATGTATTATTACTAAATTTACCGCGATGTTGATCTGGTATACTTGTCGAAATTTTACAGTACGACTGTCAAGTTGCTATATAACTAAGCATTTCCGTGTTCCAAATGCAATTCAGTGCACGTCAAAATCGGAATCCTGTGAATTAATCAGTTCACAATGTTTCCTACCGACTGTCATTGGCGTATATGTACGCAACATTTACTTTCATTTATAGAAGTGGAAGGTATCATTTGTTCACTATGTGACATTTCTTTTTATAATATGTAATAGGAATACGCCTTTGTAATCATTCGTCACCATTTTGTGTATTACTGTAAGTTCTAAACTGTGATGATCATTTTGTTGTGCTTATGCAAAATTATATAACAAAAAACGTTTTTTCATCAACTAAGCTACCTACCAATTAGTTAAACATGGATTCGTAACGTTGTGAGGTATATAAGACTGCATGCAAAAAATTACATAAATTTCGTACAAATTAAACCTTAGTGTGATCACGAATTTTGGAACGAACTATAGTATTATCATTTTGTGAGTTTACTATGATGTTTGAAAAATACACCGTGCTAAGGTAAAACAGAAAAGTTGTAGTAGTAGTGAAAAGATAGTCTTAACTGGTACACTTTACAATTATTCTGTTTTTGTAGATAATCAAAATGTAAACAAGTCAACATAAGCTAGTATTCTGTACGAGAACTGAATACTATTTACAGCAACAAGAAGAATGTAATGTGTTCTGCTACAAACCAATATGACTGTCCTGTGTATGCTACATGTGTTTGAGACAGATAACAATGAAGTCACTCTAGATGTGCATTAATACTGTCTTGTCATCTCGACCTGTTAATGAGATCTGGTCGAGTTGTGACGTTCACTCTGTCTCGATGACTGGGACATCTATAATGTTCTTACTATCCTCATTGGGGTCACCATCCAATATCTTCTTAGTATCCTCATTGGGGTCAACATCTAAACTCTGTACAACTACCGCAGTCTTCTTTCCTTTTGTCACGTTTTTTGCGCATATATAACCACAGCAGCAACATATAATCAGCAGTATTAGAAATGCCAGTATCACGTACCATCCATAGTCATATTCTATAGCTGTAGAATATAGTTATTTGTTAAAAACAATATAAATGTAGATGGAAATGTGAATGATATAAGTAGATGAATTATGAGCATTATCAAATAATGGTAGATAGCATTATGAAAAATATGTAAATAGATATAAGGAAATATAGAAAGAACGATTATATCATCATCATGTGCGGTATCTTCAGGCGTAGACACCTACCGTCATATGTCATGAGAACTGACTATCACTTCAGATGTTGACACTCATGCGTAAAGGAATCACATCTTTCTACAATTGTTCATGTCTGTTATCCTTACACACATGGAATTTCCTGGTTATGACAATGTGTTCTAAACGTGTCTATTTCTCATGTCATGCCAGAAAGCAAATGCGTGTTTGTTCTCTATGTTGATATTCAGTGGCGACTCGTCATTAAGGACCAGTGTGGCCGGGTCCAACCCAAAATAAGGTATGACGCATATTTATTATTTTATACATTAGAATATAACCTAACCGAAATTATGATTTTTCCAAATAATTTATGTCTGGCCCCATCAACAAAAATGATCACGAGCCGCCACTGTTGATATTAAACTGTACATGTTCACTAACCACTTTCATTACATCAATATTAGCGTGTAGTCCATGTAACTATTCACAGTCGTGTACACACACATCAACATCTATCTCAGGGGGGTTTCAGTCATAGTGATGTTTGTATACTTTTTATACTTAGATTGATTCATCAATGTTTTTATATAACGGTAATGAGCTATATTATTTATGCTGACATTAGACACCGACTTGTTGTATATAATAATGACCTTCATGTATCTAGAATTCTCTTTCTAGACACCTGTCTAGACCAGCATATTATGTTTTGTATTTCTGATCCAGACCTGTCATTCTGTGTTATTGCTAGAATTGACTCGTGTGTGATATTTGTAATGTGGTCTTTAACTGGCTGTGTTACTTACGTGGTCATGGTTTCATTCTAGAGTTGAGGAATTGTGTCTACTGATAGTCTTTTTTTTAGTCTATCGTTATTACATCAATGTTGAAACATTTGAACAAATTGATATATTTGTTTCATCAAAGTTTCAATTACTTTGTCTGTACATTTTGACGCAATCGATGATGACAACAGTCTCATAAATGTGTTGCTGCACCTCTCTGGTGTAGGCTTGGGCGACTGTCAAATCTAACTCTCGATCACAAGTCCCTAGCACAAATACCTGCATATATAATTGAGGATATAGATGTGGGTGTTGAGGTTTGTCTTTTCACGCAGTCGCTTTCTCTGTGACTCAACAGTACGACCATTCTCAACTATGCGAGTTCCTCTTGTGTTGTTACAGCACCAGATTTGACGATTTTGAGCTAGGGATTACCAACACATAGTGTCTGTATATCGAAGCATTTTAGAGAGTGTCGTTTAAGGTTTTTTCTCTTTCCTCCAACGTATCGTCTGCTCCCTTCAAGTTTGCGATACATCAACTGTTTTTGGATGCGTTTTTCAGATATCCGTAAAACTTGAATGGCCCATCTCACTTGGGCCTTCTGTAACAGGGTGTTAATGCTTGTGATCTTGACTCTTATGAAGACTTAAGTATCTAGAATTTGGTACTGCCAGTTTATTTTTAGTATCCTGCATAGGCAACATGTGTGGAAGTGGTTAATTTGTTTTATGTGCTGTGTTTGTCTGTTATATACTGTCCATGTCTCGCTGGTGTACAGCAGGGTGGTGAGCATTGTGGTCCATTAAATTTTCAGCTTTGTTGCTACGCTTTTCCCCTTCCGATCCCACCCAGCAATACGCAGCCTTTCAAATGCAGTACTGTCATTGGATAACGTAATTGAGACCTCATCGTCTATGTTTGCCGATCTGGATATGATGCTGCCAAGATAGTAAAAGTTGTCCGCTTGCAGGAGATGGTGGTGTTTGATATTGATGACTGGATGATGGTACTGCTCTCTTTTGGCAGGCTGAAAGATTATCTCAGTTTCCCTTGGCGTTAAAGGTAAGGTCAAGCATATCACAGTAAGTTGATT
This sequence comes from Arion vulgaris, assembly GCA_020796225.1. NCBI lineage: Eukaryota > Metazoa > Mollusca > Gastropoda > Stylommatophora > Arionidae > Arion > Arion vulgaris. Next base: position 7,269,471 of record CM036764.1, on the reverse strand, counting down.
CAACTTACATTATATTGAGTCGTGATCTTTATGTTTCTGCCTGAATCGTTGTCTCTATATGTGTACACAAACACACACACAAGCACACTATCTCTATTGGCTGAGACATGTGGAAGAATAAAAATACCCACATACACATACTTTTGCTTTTCTGTGAACTTACGAAAGTGAAGATGCTTCAAGTAAGACATATTATCACATATACGAATATATGCACGATCTCAGTAAAGTATATTTTGTATCGGTCTCACAAAATGTGAATAAAAAGGCTATCTGATTACCAAACTTTATGGAAAAAACATTAAGCAATAACTATATATATATGCGTGCGAGTGTTCATAGTTGGAAGCAGTTAAACTTGTCAGTAATTGCCTTCAATGTCCCTGCAATTGTGTACATCTGCTTTTCTTCGTTCAGTGAAAACCACAACCGCTAAAAACTGTCGGCTGCTTCCACATCTAATCGTGCAAATATATTTTTACATAATATTTTAACACATACTGAAAAAAAAATTATACAAAAACATAAAATCAGCTGTGGGAGTAGATAATGAAATACCTTAATGGCTTGACATTATTCATGAAATTTAACAAGAATGCATCTTGCTAGAACTTCTTACGTAATATCACCAATACACCATCATCAACAAGAGGCGATCGCAATGGATCAGACAAATGATGAAATTGACAACTAGATTTGTTACAACAACTGCACTGACATCGATATCAGAGGGTAAACGAAAATGGGGAAGCCACAAAACGGCCTGAATTAGAACGGTAAAATAGACATTGAAAAAAAATGAATCACATCTGAAACATAATACAGACGATGAGTTAAAACAGAGAAGATTGGCGTGCAATTGTTGATGCCACTAGCGCCAAGGAGATCACATGTTAGAGATAGATAAATATGAAGAAAATTAAATATCTTACATATACAAAACGACATGATTCTTTGAAGAAGGTTATGCTGGAGGACATGGCAACGTGCAGACTACGACATGGTAACATGCAATCTAGGACATGAGGATGACGATCAAAACCAAGGAGGAGATGGGTGCAAAATGTCAAGAACGAGTTAAATATGACTACGTCAATTACAGGATACCTCACACAGTACAAGGACACATTTACAGCAGTGGTTGTGTGAGCAAGTTCCGACAAGCGAAAAACTAGATAATGATGGCAATGATGTAATTGAACATTACAGTATAAGAATAAAGAAGATTACCTTCCAGACACCATTCGCCTTTGAAGCCTTCCACACAAGGAGCACATTTTCCAGTAAGTTTAGCACACGTGCGATTTAAACAGTTTATAGAACACCTCAAATCACATCTATAGCCAAATCGTGGAGATTCACATTCTAAAATACAATGATAACGAAATAAACGTGATTATATAACATACTCGTACATAGTATAGCTCTTTTTGTGGCTAACGGGCAATCAAATACTAGTTCGTCGTTTGCGGAACGTCGCTTTCAGCACTGCCGGTGAATCTTCTTTTGTCTCACTGCTACGCAGGTTGTTGCCCAGTGTCGTGGTTTTCTGTTTTTGTCTTGCGCTGTTCTGGTGGCTTGTGTGATTGTTATCTTTGCTCTTTCACAGGATGCTGCCACGCCATCTAACCATCTTTTCCGTGCTCTTCCTCTTGCCTTCTTTCCCGATGTTCTGTTGTAGAAGACTCTGTATACTGTGGAGTTTGGATGCATTCTTATTAAGTGGCCAAACCACTTCATTCTTTGTTTATCTATATAATTCAAGCACGGTTTTGTGCCAACTTTCTTTCTTATGCTGATGTTGGTGATTCTGTCTTTCTTGTGTTGTTGGTAACTTTTCTCAGGCAACGCATTTCACATGTAGTTATTTTTGTGACTGTGCTTTGCTCAATGTCCATGTTTGGCTCTGGTAACACAAAGTAGGTATAAAAATGCTGTTGATCATTTGTTTCTTAGCTGCCTGTGAAATTTGTGGTTGCCTTAACAATGGGGCTAGCTGGTAGGTTACAGCATTTGCTTTTTGTACTCTAGCCTCTATCTCTCTATCTAGTTTTCCGTCTTCTGTGAATATGCTTCCTAAGTATTTGAATTCTTTCACTTGGTTTATTTTAGTGCCATTGACATGGATGTCTAGAGCACTGCCGGACTGAAAAGATGTCTCTAGCAAGTTCTTCCATCTCTACTAGCGTCATGTTCAATGTTTCTTCCATATCCTAGTGTCACCTTCGGCTTGGTCGTCCCCTGCTTCGCGATCCAAGAACCATGCCTTCTATTACCGTTCTCTACAAACCATGTTGACCTTTACTATGGTTACCAATATACTTCATCTTTTGGGACATGGTGTTATTTATGAGCCAATGCTACTCGATATGCAGGTTTTGTATGGTATCTTTGTATTTTCTCTTCTCTGTCCAGGATGTTCTAAGAACGTTTCTGTTACACCGTGTTGCAAAAGGTCAAATTATGTTATGTAATAATGTTTGTGTTATGGTCTACGTTTCACATCCATGTGTTGCCACAGGAAATATGCATGTTCTCAGAAGTTTTACTTTTATTTATTTGCTTCAACGTGTTTCGTCATTCTACACAGCTTAACTGCAGTCACCATCTATAGTATGGTTACTAATAATAGCCGTCCATCGCAAGCGATGATGACAACAATCTCAGACGTGTACTGTTGCACCTGTCTGGTGTGTGCGGAGGTGACTGTAGAGTCCAATCCTAGAACAGAATCCCCGACCACAGGTGGGGCATACATGATCAAGGTTAGACATGTGCGTGTTGTGTGCTCTGTCTTTTCGCGCTGCTCGTTTTCTCTGTGACTCAACAATACGATGATTCTCAGCTATTCGGGTTCCTCTTTGTTGTTACAGCGCCACATTTGGCGATCTTGCGCAAGGGATTCCAAGCACGTATTGTCTATATCGAAGCATTTCAGAGACACTTTAAGAGTGTCTTTAAAGCGTTTTTTCTGTCCATCAGCTAAACGTCTGCCCCTTCAAGCTCGCCATACATCAACTGTTTTGGGATGCGTTTATCAGGCATTCGAGCAACGTGACCGACCCATCTCAGTTGGGACTTCTGCAACAGGGTGTTGACGCTTGGGATCTTTGCTCTTGTGAGGACTTCGCTGTCTGGAATTTTGTCCTGCCAGTTTATTTTTAGTATTCTGCGGAGACATCTTGTGTGGAAATGGTTTAATTTTCTTGCGTGTCTGCTATACAATGTCCATGTCTCACTGTATGCTTACACATAAGGTATCAGACTCGTCATGAGCAGTTTGTGTTTAATTATGTCTTTACTTCTGTAGATGTTTCATTTGTTAGTGTTTTAACAATGGTGCCAGCCTCCCGATCTAATCTCTCCTAATCAGCTTATACAACATGCATGAGCAGACATCGGTTAAAACCTTGGTTAACACAGAAAGAAAACGGGTGATATCAAATCAAATTGTACAACAATTAGTTCTTGTTCCTCATCTACGAATAAAGAATATCAGATTATATTTGTATCTAACGTGAATATTGGATGTTTGGACACAGACTGAACACGTTGTTATCTGCTAGCGACACGTGTGTAGAAATCATGACTAATAAACACACCAGTGTGTACTTCTAGCTACCCCAGTAGTTGGTTAGTGAAATGTAGATGATGACGAAAGCATGTCGCACTGCCACTGCACTATGGCTCAGAGTAAATGATCATGTTATCTACCATCGCATTATTATCCACATATCACCCTTAGATTGTAACGCAATTACGGAACAATGACAACTTAGTAGCTGTTATGTTATCTTTTGTCAAAATTATGATAGCAAGTTAATATAGACAACATGCGCTAGAGGAGAATATATCATCGTTTATAACTAATCACATAATTTCGCATAAGCATTTGATAATTACATGCACATTAAGCATAAGTTGCTATTCATGAACATTCACATACAATGTTAATCAGTTTGTCCAGTCAGACCAAATGACCGTCCACGTCGTTACAAAGAGAAGGCAATGAACAGAGCAAATGTCGCAACCATATAAGACTTAGCTTCTTAGTTTTAATATCAATTATTGAGTGAATAAATATAGTAAAGTCAAGATAAACATCAATGAGTCTGACATTGTCCATATCATATCAACAAGACAAAGCGTCTTGTAATAGAACAATGTATATTGAAATGGTATGTATTGTGTAAATTCTGTCAGATCTCATTAGCTAAAATAAATATCATTTTTGATTGACATTAGTGACAGCGTTAATATACCAAGTTTACAGTCGATGAAGGATGATTGAGTTATTGATTTATATGGCCATCATCATTGCACTTCGGTCAGTAACCATGTATGCTCTGATCTCATTCTTACACAGAAATATATCAGCTGCAGTGCATATACTCCGTAGCATATGTGATGGTCCCATATAAGACGATGACGATATACATGACGGAGGATGTTAGCTGATAGGAAAGAAAGACGAGATAGTGTGTGAACATCATTTCTCACTACAATGAAACTAACAGACATTACGAGAAGGCTAAGTAGTATCCGCTTATCTATCGTATCTGATATACAACAATTTTATATTACGTTAGTTACACAAATCTTCAGCAGTAATCATGGAACCAGTCAATGCGTGACACCATATCATCTTTACTGTATCCGTCAGTACGTGGCGATTGAGTGTTCCAGTTATATGTTTGTTAATTAAACTTCTACTACCTGCATTTGCTCACATCTGTCATATTCATGTTTCAATCAAGTTGATATTGTGGTTACGTAAGCAAAATACATCAACCTGACTCTTCTGACCAGCCAACTGTAACAGTTTCACTGTTATGATTAGGTATATTCGAAGTCAACAAACCACCCTTTACATTAGTGGTGTCCTTGAGTCTGTAAGTAAACACATTGTTTACTAATATTTGGTTGCTGACCAGCAGTTTACTAACTCGGGACATTAGTTAATCCATGGTATTCGGACTCCTTTAATCTCGAAATCTCAGACCCAGGTAGGAGCAGCTGGGGTTTTGGTTAGATATATGAGTGGAACTTTAGATTTGAAGAGAAGACAAAACTACTGAGGAGATATAGTTATAGACAGGAAGAGAAAAATAAAACTTTAGATTTACAAGAGAGACGAACACACTACAGAGGAGATATAGTTATAGACAAAGAAAAAGGGAACCTTAGATTTACAAGAGAGACGACACAAACTACTGAGGAGATATAGTTATAGACAGGAAGAGAAAAATAAAACTTTAGATTTAGAAGAAAACGACACACACTACAGAAGAGATATGAGTTATAGTAAGGAGAGAAAAGGACTAAAGGAACACACGAGACTGAGTTCCGTGGTATGAAGATTATTGAGAGAGAGGAAGACTAACTTATAGTCTTATATATTTTTCTGACAAAATTTAAGGAATATTAAGCTTTGAACAGAGAGGGAGATAGTCAGAAGTGAACTAGCGAAGTGAACAAGCGAATATTGTTTTCTTATACGGAGAGACATACAACCTTCCAATCATCTGATGAATATTGGTGTTGTTGTGAACAAACACCCAGAGACCTGATGACCAGAGACAAGACGACCAGAGACCAGACGACCCAGTTCTAGAGGGGCCACTTCACGACCTAGGCCGAGACGACGTCCGAACTTTTAGTATGAGGATTCAAAAACAAACTTTAACCCTGGTAAAAAAAAAAATTAACTGTTTTCGAGGAACTAGAAAACCCTGTTCAACGAACTGTTCAGTGATGGTAGAGAGTTCAGAGAGCGGCCACTTGTAGACCACTGTATTTCTGAACAGAGTATGCCACCAACTAGCATACACAGAATTGCTGGCGATGACCATGTCAAATCCTTAGGTTGATGGGAGTTGACCATAAGGTAAAGAACAATTTCTGAACTAAGATATATTGTTTAATTGTAAAATGAACTAATTCGGTGAACTTATAAGGTAAAGAACAATTTCTGAACTAAGATATATTTTTTAATTGTGAAATGAACTAATTGCGGTGAACTTATAAGGTAAAGAACAATTTCTGAACTAAGATATATTGTTTAATTGTGAAATGAACTAATTGCGGTAAACTTATAAGGTAAAGAACAATTTCTGAACTAAGATATATTGTTTAATTGTGAAATGAACTAATTGCGGTGAACTTATAAGGTAAGAACAATTTCTGAACTAAGATATATTGTTTAATTGTGAAATTAACTAATTGCGGTGAACTTATAAGGTAAAGAACAATTTCTGAACTAAGATATATTGGTTAATTGTGAAATGAACTAATTGCGGTGAACTTATAAGACGTTTCCCAATTAGAGTATAGAATGAATTAGGTTGATGTTAGTTGATGCCTGTTGATTTATTAAGACATACATTACGGTTGTCCAAAGTGACGTTGAGTTAGGAGAGTTACCTGTGAATCAATATTTTCTTTGCTATTAAAATTTATTGTTTTGAAGAACGAAGTGTGTACTTATGTGTGTTCCTTGCATCTTCATGAGAAAGTATCATTCTATTAAATTAACACTACTACCTCTTTCAACAAGGACCTTGTACCAGCTAGCCTGTTATAAGAACACCTTTTTGGTGCAGCTGACCTAGGATATTCTTAGAATTAGATTATCCATGCACACAGTTTATAACATTATATAGATCATAGGTCAGATAGTTTAGTATGTGTAGTAGAATAGTAGTAGTAAATTCCTGAAGTTAGTGAAGGTGAAATTAGGTCAACAATAGGTCATGTAGATTGACTGTAAGGAGTACTAGGTATGTTTATGTGATATAATCATTAAGATTTTGTTAATTGTGTGCTAATAACTTAGTATTGCAGGTTAATATTGTTTAATTTCAAGATTGAATTGTGAAATACTATTTATATTGTAAATATTGTGAAATTGTATTTTATATCGTATAATAGCGTGTATAAAATTATCAACATGGCAGAGGTTAAGCTTGTATACTTGCTCTAGCTCCCATACTGCAAGTATAGAACACTGCTAGAAATTCAGACAATAAATAGTCAGATCACTTCTTGTTCGGAGGAACCACTGAAATAAAGAGATGGCTGGAAGAATTAGATAAGTTTTTCCTAGGATCAAACATGACCGACCTAGAAATGAAGAAGCTGGCTTGCCAGTCCAGCAAGGGGAATTTGTACTCATATATTAAAAATAGGGTAGAAACGAATCACAGAGAGTTGGGAGGATTGCCGGCGTGAAATCCAAATCAGATACCGACGACGGAGATCCCAGGATGGCCCTGGCAAGGTTAAACCAGTTAAGGAAAGAAGATAAAGAAGACATTAAACACGTAAACAGTATTAGCAGTTTTCAAAATACATAAACAGTGACGATAAAAACGTTTCGACAGGCCTTTATCAGCAAATAATCAACGATGATAATTTCGAGGAACACTACAATGGACGATTACATGGGAAACATAAACCTGATCTAAGAAACTCAGAATAAAACGACAAAGTAGAGACTCAACCAGAAATGGAAAAGAAGAGAACAATAAACATACTGTGGATAAATGACACTATAGGAGCAAACACATAGATAAAAGGCATTGATAAGACAGTACTAGAAGCAGAATGTAATGCTGAGTCAAAGTCGCAAGAGCCATGAATGAAATAACGTTCTCCAGGGCGAATCGACTGCGATCTCGGAGAATGATCAGTGGCTGTGACTGGACATCAGCAACTTCTGAATGGCCGTATCGTTGAAATGGTGAATATCAGAGTCGCAGGATTGGCGAATATCGCGTAAGTTTGCAATCGTCTGAGCTCTACCGGTTTCGCCAATATGGACTTTTGATCTTGCATGATGGCATGATATTGACTCAGTGAAATGTCTTGAATGGCATCGAGTTTTGAAAGAAGGTCGGCTGTTCTAGCATAAAACATCGTCGACATCGACTGGATGGTGCAAGTGACTCATATGAGCTGACGACGGCATAAATCACGAGTGTTGTCGCTGTAGAAGACGAGATAGTGTTGAAACTACGTTCTCAGATCAGAACTAAGAATTAGAGATAGGAATAGATCCTTTTCATCAGGGAATTGATAGTGAAAGTAATGATTTACTTGTCAGAATCTGGGTCATCATGTGGAGACCATCATGTGACACATTCACTTACTACCGTCAGACGGCGATGTATTTCCAGTATAGCTGTAAAAACATTCGTACTTATCAGAATAATGTCGTCCATCTTCACTACAAGTCATCAGGTCTGAAGTTGTGGTTAGAGAAGCAAGAATCACATGCCAGACCTGAAGTTACGAAGCTAATTGTAACAGTGCTTGGTACATGTTAGTGGATTAGGGATGGTATTGATGTCAAGCCAAACATTACACTAGTGAGGTAGCTTGAGTGTGAACGAATACAATTGTTACATTGATTTAGTGTGAAGCGTTACTAACTCGGACTTAGTTAATCATGGATCGGGAACTCTCAATCTCGATAATCTTGAACCACGGAGGGGCACATGGGGTTCCATACTAGGTTGAGATACATGAATGAAGCTAGATTTAGATAGCATGGACACACACTACTGTTAGAGACTGTCAGTTGATACAGGAGTGAAGTAGAACTGATTTGCAAGAGAGAGAACGAGTAACAGAGAGTTAGTTCTCGCAGGAAAAAACGGAGTGAAGTCCGTCAGAATGGGTTAGATACAGTAGACAGACAACAAGCATGAGGAGATATAGTCTTAGCAGGCAAACAAGAAATAAAACTAGATCTAAAGAGGTAGATCTACAAACATGAAGGTAGTGTTGATAGAGGAGAGAATGACTACAAAGAACACGAGATAGTTCCGTGGATGAAGAAGCAGAAACAGGAAGCTAACTTTGAAGTCTTATGAATTTTTGGAGCAATAGAATGGTTAAGGACACTGCATTGAACATAGATGATGCGGAGGATAGTCTTGAAGGAATGAGGCGAAGCTGACGCGACCTATTATTGTTGATCGTGAGCGAGCATACAGATAATCATTGTGAATATTGCGGTTGTTGTGACTTGAGGAATCTTCGCCAGACGCTGATGACCAGCAGACAATGTATGACAGATGATCAGCGACGAGTTAGATGAGGCACGAACTTCGTACGACATGAGAACGCCTAGGCGAGTGAGATCAATTCGTATGTAGTATTCTGATAGAACAAACTTAGAGCACCGGTTCAAGAGTTCAACATGTTTCAGGAATCTGAGAATACCTGTCGTGATGTTCTGAGGAGGACCTCAGAACATCACGACTGAGTTTTCTCAGATTCCTAGCTGATTGCTCCTAACGGCTCTAACGCTTTGACTCACATCAAAAACTACATACGACATTGACTCCCCTAAACGCCTGGCGTTGCAACATGTCACGTCAGTTCTCTTACACTCAGTCGACGGTGATTGATATCAAACCGCTGGTGGCACATGAGAAAATTCTATACCTCAGAAGGCAACACCGCCTATTCACATTCTTCTGATGCACTATCAAGACATAATGGTAACTAAAGGTCATCAAGAACCTAGCCTCGAAGCCTACGCATCATCACTTGTTCATCGACGTTGTTGAGCAACCTGCATTTATAGTAAGAAATTCATCAACTTCAAGATAGTATCTGTTTTCTGCTAGACTGTTACGGAACTATTCGATTCGATATCTTCAATAAGTCACCAGCTACCTTCATTCTGAAGATACTAACAACTGTACTGTTTCTTCTATTGTGATGACCTGGCGAGACTACGTCTTTCCTCCGATGTTGTTCACTGTTCCTCAACCTATTCGACGACTTCAGCTCTCCATTTTGACAGGAGAACTAACCTTGCTCATCGACTCACTCTATAAGACGAGTTTCTCTCAACCTTTCAGTTCAATGACCAGTTCTCGACAGATGAATGGCCATGGATAATGGGACGCTTGCTGCATAGGTGTCATTTAAATTATATGGAAACACTATGATGCCTCTTCTCGTATCATAGCATCGATGATGTTGAGAAGGATTGCCTGTGCACTTCATCACCTTACTGCTTCTTGCTATTCGACCACATCTCTCTCTGTGTATTCGACATCACTGTCACCATCGCCTATCCTATCATCATCAGATACCAAGCTACTGATATCACTAGCTTATTCTGCTATACCTCTTCCTCCCAGGCCTTGTACTCACTTTCCAACTTTAAAACGCCTTCTGTGAGGATCGACATTTCTTGATAACTTACGAATTGATTTCGCCAGCATACCGAAATAGCTACACGCGTGTACGCTAACTTCTGCCGAGTTTAATGCAAGAACCTTGAGAGGTAAACTCTTACTCACTCAGTTCCTAGATGAGTTATTCATCATCTCCTGATCTTAGTCGATCTGAAATTCAGTCTCCAACAATCTGGTGCTTAGATAGGACGTAAGTTGGTACACGTCGCCTCAAGCTTATCAAGTGACTTTGCACCATCCAGTGGGACGTCGACGTGTTAATCATGGTGCATATTAATGACCTGTATTTCAAGCACGTAGCTTCAAATTCGGTGGTTTAATTTCAGTCTGATGCCTCTGCAAGATGCAACAAGTCTATATTGAACCTAGAGACTCGTGACCGATGCCTACGGATATTGCCAACTCTGCACTGCATGTCACCCATTTCCGATACGATTCAGAGTTGACGTGTCCAGGTACGCCTCCGCTTCCTCCGATGATCGCATCGATCGCCCTGAGACCGTTTTATTTCATTCAGGCTGACTCGAATAAGCATTATTCATGCTTCTTGTCTGTCTAATCTCGTGCACTGTTATCATATGTTTGCCATATATGTGATTATCCCTATATGTTTTGTTTCTTCTTTTCCACTTCATTTTATGCACCTTAGTGTCTTTTTATTCCAGATTTTCATTGAAGGATTTATGTTCCATGTATCGTCCAATTTAGTGTCTCAGAAATCGAATCATTATTGGTATTTGCTGATAGGATTTGCGAACAGGCTATCTTATCATGTTTATACTTTGACAACTGTAATACTAGGTTATGTTTGCCTATTTCAAGTTTTAACGCAGTTCCACCTTTTTCGATAAAGAGAACATCCAGACGTTCGTCGACAGAATTCGGTATTAGAATGGATGCTTTCCAGGCCCTGAATTACTGGAGAGAAACACGGCCAGGCAACTGATCGACATTTTTTCAAAAGGGCTAAGAGACTATAAAATCAGGGAGCAAATATATCGTAGGAATTTCAACAAGCTGGATGATGCCGTCGAATTCGCGATTACAGAGGAAAGACTAACTAGAGGGTTCCGGTTAAGTTTAGAATCACCACATGTCGCCCGTCCTCCCAGACAGATAGAGCCGATGGAGGTAGACCAAACCAGAGTTAGGTATGGACGAGAACAGGCCGACCGGCCACGACAGTCAAAAAAGACCCGTACAGGCCGTAGAAAATAGACGTTGTTATCAGTGTCAAAGAACAGGACACTTAGCTAGAAATTGCAGGGAGAGGATAGATAGAAATAGAAACCTAGTTTGCCAGTTGTGTCAGAGATGTGGACATGTGGCCCCACAGTGCACGAATTTTAGGGATCCTAGAAATGAAAGACCCACTACTCATAAGGGAAACTGGCGTGCTACCCAGTAAGGCAGACCACACGGGGTGGTAAAAATTTCAGGTCTGGTGAGGGTTACATGGCTAAAACCTACTCCTATGTAGGAGACCCTAGTTCTTGTTGGGTTAGAGTGGGAAGTTAGAGGAAAGGGCTTTAGTGGATACGGGGCTAGTGTGAGCCTCATTAGCGAGCACACTTTTAGATCACTTAGGCCCATTTAAGGTTAGATATAATGGGTGAGACTCGAGTCGGTCTCAGGAAACTCTAAAGGTCACGGGTTTTCAAGAATTAGGATAAGACTGGGGAATACCACCATAAATCACGGGTTCTACATAAACAGAATACAAATAGAAGGATGATATTGGGTAGGATTTTTAAATAGACAGGGGGCTAGAATTTATTTTGATCTCAAGAAACTTAGGATAGGAAAGAAATACATAGATATGGAGGAAGATGCTGATGTAGCTAGTATAGTAAGGGTGGAACGTGATGTACTTATCGGACCGCACACGGTGCATATAGTACTAGCCACGGTGGTTCAGTAGTAGAATAAAGGAAGGACAGATCATGAGGACTTGTCCTGTAGAAAACCATGCCATAATGGGGGAGCCTGGGCTAGTAGTACAAGAAGGAATAGTTAGGCTAACTAGCAGAAACACGTGCCCAGTAATGGTAATACATGAAACAACCAAGTCTATTAGACTGAAAGGGAAGCCAATTGGGGAAAGCTGTAGATGGGAAGTGGAGGAGGAAGATAAGTTTGAGAATACCCATTAGGGTCAGGAGGAGAAGGTCCTTTAGAAAAGAAAGGATTTATGCATTAAATGTGTTCAGAGAGATAAGAAAAACAACCCAGTTTCCATATCAGAACGTATCAAGACTGGCCGCAGGAAACTCAGCAGGTAGAATACCAGATTCGAACGTCAGACAGTCAAAGAGGGAAGTAGAGCTAATGTTACAGTTAGGAGAGCAAGGAGAGAATCAGACCATTTTAGGAAATCTAGTCAAAAGAAATCAGGATATTTTTGCTTTATCGGACATGGAGCTCGTCGCACTTCCACTGTAAAGATGGATATAGACACAGGTAGTGAGCCACCCATAAGCCTACGCCCCTATCGTACGCCGCTTAGGAGCAGGGAGGTAATGGAAAGGGCCATTGAAGAAATGCTGAAGGCATGCATTATCAATAGAGCGAGGTCAGAATGGTCCTCCCCAGTGGTAATAGTCACGAAAAAGGACGGAGGTCATCGGTTTTGCTGCGACTATCGGGCTTTAAATAGAATAACCCGGAATATATCGCACCCTTTACCTATTATCGAGAACATTATAGACACTTTGAACAAGTCCAAGTATTTCACCACGCTCGATGCTAGCACTTTGAACAAGTCCAAGTATTTCACCACGCTCGATGCTAGCACTTTGAACAAGTCCAAGTATTTCACCACGCTCGATGCTAGCACTTTGAACAAGTCCAAGTATTTCACCACGCTCGATGCTAGCACTTTGAACAAGTCCAAGTATTTCACCACCTCGATGCTAGCACTTTGAACAAGTCCACGTTATTTCACCACGCTCGATGCTAGCACTTTGAACAAGTCCAAGTATTTCACCACGCTCGATGCTAGCACTTTGAACAAGTCCAAGTATTTCACCACGCTCGATGCGAGAGCAGGTTTTGGTGTATTCCTCTCACCGAAGAAGCGAAAAGAAACTGCATTTGTTACGCACGAGGGCAGTTTCACCTGGAACGTGATGCCATTTGGACTAAAGTCTTCTCCGGCTACTTATATGAGTCTGATGGACGAGGTGTTGGCAGGGATGAAGAGCTATGCGCAGGCCTACATCGACGACATACTGATTTACACCGATGGCTCTAAGCAGAAACACATGGAACATATCGAAAAAGTATTCTCCCGACTCAGGAAACACTCCGTAAAATTAAAGTTGAACAAGTGTCATTTCTTAAAGGAAGAAACCAGGTATTTGGGTTTTGTTATAAATCGACAAGGGGTCAAGCCCGATGATGAGAAGGTCAAATGTATCATAAATCTGCCTCCGCCTACTAATGTAAGAGGGTGAGGGGTTTTAGGGATGACAGGTTATTACAGACGGTTCATGCCGAACTTCTCTACTATTGCTGAGCCAATGATAGCACTAACTCGAAAGTATACCAGGTTCAAGTGGACCACTGAGTGTCAGAGGGCATATGACAGTCTGAAGAAATGCCTGGTTTCAGTGCCATTGCTGGCACATCCAGACTTGTCCAGGGAGTTAATCTTATATACGGACGCGTCAGATACAGCCATTGGAGCGTGTTTGGTTCAGGCAGCCAAAGAAGGCGAGACAGAGATTATCGAGGAATTCTAACGAAAGGCCGTTGTATTTTTTGTCGCATAAACTGAGTAAATCCCAACGAAATTGGTCCACCATTGAGAAAGAGGCCTTCGCCATTCACTATGCTCTACAAAAGTTGGATTACTACCTGCACAATGCCACCTTCAAGATCAAGACGGACCATAAGCCCCTGCAATCTTTATTGAAGGCTCCCATGCAGAACCGGCGCATCCAAACGTGGGCTTTGAATATCCAAGGGTATGACGCAGAAATACAGTATATCTCAGGGAAATTAAATACATGCGCAGATATGCTGTCGAGAATACCCCATGAAGAAACCGATGCAGAAACTGACCTAGATCCCAGGCCGGACATAAGTGACCACCACTTGGAAATAAATGTGTTAGACACCACGCCCTCGGGACCCAGGCCAGACATAAATGACCACCACTTGGAGATAAATATGTTAGACACCACCACCACGGGACCCAGGCCAGACATAAATGACCACCACTTGGAGATAAATATGTTAGACACCACCACCACGGGACCCAGGCCAGACATAAATGACCACCACTTGGAGATAAATATGTTAGACACCACGCCCTCGGGACCCAGGCCAGACATAAATGACCACCACTTGGAGATAAATATGTTAGACACCACGCCCTCGGGACCCAGGCCAGACATAAATGACCACCACTTGGAGATAAATATGTTAGACACCACGCCCTCGGGACCCAGGCCAGACATAAATGACCACCACTTGGAGATAAATATGTTAGACACCACGTCCTCGGGACCCAGGCCAGACATAAATGACCACCACTTGGAATAAATATGTTAGACACCACGCCTCGGGACTCAGGCGACTAAATTCCACCACGAATAAATATGTTAGACACCACCACCACGGGACCCAGGCCCATCCCAAAATTGTCCAGCTCTTCCCCCCCTGTCCCGAACATTAACCTTTCCCATAATGAACCTTCGGCAGAAACAGCAGTAGAAATAGTCACTCGACAGACGCAAGAGGAAGATACGAAATTGGGCAAAATACGACGAGAGTTGGAAGATAATGAAGACCACCCAAGGTACAAGAATTTTGTAATCGAACCTCAAGATGGCAGGTTGTACTATATACCATACAAGGATGGGGGAATAAGTACAAGGTTGTGCATACCCGAGAATCAGAAGGAAGTAATTATCATACAATATCACGAAGAAAATGGGCATATGGGACGCGATAAATGCACCATAGTATATCAGGAAATACTATTGGCCCGGTTTAGGCAAGGACGTGAAGCGACATGTAGGAAGGTGTGAAATATGTAAATTACGTTCGATGACGGTCCAGAAAAGTCCGTTACAAGAAACCGACTTACCCAACTTTGCTATGCAGAAAGTGAGCATAGACGTGTCAGGACCGTTTGACACAACTATGTCCGGAAATAAATATATTTTGCAGTTCACGGACTGTTACAGTCGCTGGCCAGAGTGTTTCGCGATACCTAACAAGAGTAGCGAAACTATAACGCAAATATTAATAGCAGAATTTTTGCCGAGATATGGTTGTCCCCAAGTCATCCTCACGGACAATGGAGGAGAGTTCACTAGTCAGCTGTTTCGAAATACCTTGAATCGTTTCAACATAAAACATATAACTACTTCCTACTATTGGCCCCAGGCTAATGGCATAAACGAACGGCAGCATAGAACCTTGAAAAATGTCATTGCTAAATGCATTAAGACGAGTCCGAGTGAATGGGACATGCATTTGAATCAGGCACAGGCAGATATTAGAACACATCGCAACGAAAGTACCAAGTTTTCGCCGTTTTATCTAATGTATGGAAGAGAACCATTACTGCCGTTAGACAATCTGTTGCGACCAAGACAAAAATATTTAGGCGAAAAACCATTAGAAACGTTGATACAAGAGTTACATCGAGCCCACGTCCAAGTAGTGAGAAATAACAGGATAGCTGCTCAAAGGAGAAAACATTATGCTGACAGGGGAGCAAAGCACACGATTTCAGCGTCGGAGACCGAGTATACTATAAAAACCATACCAGGAGGTCGAAATTCGAAAATAAATGGGAGAAGGGTTATGGAGTGATTAAGAAACACCCAAACGGCTCGTATCAAATAAAACACCAGCTCGAGGGCCGAGTTGTTAAAACCACCGCCCAATGGTTGAGGACAGATGAGCAAGAGATAAGTGAACCCAGTCTTAAAGAAGTAGGAGGAGAATGTTACCCTAGCCATGCCAGCCAATTTAGAGACAGCCCAGAACCATCAGGTGTAGAACGAAACCCAGAATCAGTCTATGACTGGAGAGAGATAATGGAGAGTGATAGAGAGGCGAGCGAAGTTTCGAGTGTCGAACAGAGCGGAAAAGGGTCGACAGATAGCAGTGTCAGAACAGAGATAGTGGTGAACAGAAACCGAACTATGAAGGAAAGACAAGAAGACTTAAGAGCCCAAGTAAAGAGGAAACGAGCAGAAAATCTTAGGAGACAAGAATATAAACGACTGTGCCAAATCAGACCAGATAGTGGATCCAGTGAGAAATGCCGTTCTAGAGCACCGATTAGCCGAGTTAGACAGAAATGAGAGACTGAAGAGGGAAGATAGAGATGACCGTACCAGCCACTTAGCAGAGAGTGACGATGAGGCATGTTGGCCACAGTCAGAGATGGAAAACCGAGGTACCAAAAGAAATAGAAGCACTACTTCCGAAGAAACCCGATCAGTAAAGAGAGGAAGATTAAACCGCATAAAAACGATGAATCAGATAGCACAAAAATCTATAACAGCCGAGACGAAGGCAAACTACTTGAGCAGAGCCTGCAAGGTGAGGGAAAGGCTGGAACAAACTAGTAAGAGTAAGGTTATCCCCAGAGCCATTATCAAAGATGAAACTGAAGACAAGGAACAATCTCTTCTGAGTTTGATGCATAAAGTTCTGGACAAGATCAGTTAGAAGTAGCATAGTAAGGGAAAGAGTTATGGATGTCCCTCCCCAAAGGGAAGGGGAGATAAAGAGCGTATGACCAATTAGGAGAATTGCGTTATGAGTACAGTGAGCCTAATGACCTGGTGTATTAGTTGAGAAGGTACATGTGTACGATGGAGATTGTGTCTAGATGGAGAGATGTAAACATTGGGGAAGGTAGAGAAATATGTATGGGAAATTTAACTTGTACAATTTTCGTTATGAATTATATGCATTGATATTAACTTGTCCTATTTTTGTTTTTTTCATATATCCAATTTGATGGAAGAGAATCAGCCACAAGTTTTTTTTCTCTGCGCTGAGAGAGATCAAGTTGAGCTAACCCAATGTGCACCGGGAGTCAGGCAGAAATGTATCATGGAAAGACCCACCAGCAATTTGTTCGCCAGTTGTCCTCCATGAACACATTATCTATCCGGCTAGGGGTGTCCTGCATTGGCTCGACATATCTCAGTGTGTTGTAATCATTTTTTTTTAGGTGCGCTATGTAATCTTTGATGTTTTGTTACATTACTACCTTGTATTGATGCAGTTGAAATTGATATTAATTAAGAATTTGTTTACCTTGATATGAAGGCGATGAATCCTGCCTTTGTTAGTGATTTGTATTGAGCTTACATTGATTATTGTTCTACTCTGCTATGTTTATAAAGACGTTTAAAATTGTTGCTTTAAGTACCAAGTAGTGGAATGTATATGAATATAATTGTATTGCTTTGACAGGGGAATGTGTTGAGTTCGGCCAAACTGGATATCTAATGTTACCGTCTTGGTCTAAGGATGGTACCAGGACTAAGTCCGTCGGAAGGTTGGACTGAGCCCAGAGTGCTTGAGATTTTTTAGGGATGGGAAGATTGTGTGAAATGGGATGCACTCAGTGGTAATGCTGAACCCTAGAGGTAGGAACGGAGAAGCGGTGAGACAAGGAAATTGAGGCAAACGGCCGAAATATGGAACTGTGCATGAGTACACAGTGGGAGAACATGATGAGATAATCAGAGGATATGACATACGGATCAAGTAGTTCTGAGGGTACTAAATCGCAGATTGTTATCGTTTTGATTGTCAGTTGCAATGAAATATGGTTTATTACTTTCTGTCATGTATTGATGCATTGAGATATATATTGACGTGTAAATTTGTTGTACATAGATTGATTTTTTCATAGTACCATGCTATAAGTAAATAGACCTTTAGAATTGTACGTTAATAACATGAAATTGACAGGTCATGAATGGGATGAATTTATTGTTTGGACATATGGAATGCTGAAATTTTCTTAGGTCTGAGAGGAGCAAGAGAAGGACTAGAAGATTGGAGTTTTCTTTTCAGGATACAATGAGGAGATAACTGTCATGATAAATTTAAGTAGTACGGGGTGCACGTTAAGGAATTTGTATATTGGACGAGAGATACAGTATATGAGCGGTGGGTTTTGTGTACCTGTGTTTTGGAGAGAGTTGAGAAATATATGTTATGTGTACCTTGGAGATAGAACTGCGGGAACCAAGATGTTTAACCAGACTGTCAAGAATCATTTGACCGAGTTGATATGCTTTTGGAATTAACTAGGGTTTCAACTATCTGATACAGCGAGAAGATAGAGTGCCAGAGGGTCATCTTAGAGAGCTCTAAGAGGGTATGGCGATACATATGAGAGGGTGAGACTTATGCAATTGATATCCACATACGCATTAGGTGTTTCGACGGACACTGATTAGTTTTACTTGGGGCTGTTTTTTTCTTGGTGTATTTTCCAGGTAACCCAGGAACTTGAAATGGTGGGAAATGTATATATTTTTTTGGTTATGAATTGATGTTGTAGTAAAACATTGCAAGGGTTGCATGTTAGATGATTCTATCGATGTAATGGAGATAAATTGTTACATTCGGTGAGCTCAAGTAGAATATGATATTAACTGGATGTATTTAGTTTTCGTTATTTAGTTTTCGTTCTTATCTGACTTGATGTATTCCTATGTGATTTTGTATATGGTTTAGAATATCGTGATACCTTGACCTGCCGGTTAGAAGGTTGGAATGGGGATTTTAGGGTAGTTTTAGGAGGATGGCACTTTAGAACTTTATGATAGAGCTAAAGTTCTAGATGGCATAGGATGGTATGTAACAGTTTCACTGTTATGATTAGGGGTATATTCGGGGTCAACCCAAACCACCCCCTTTTTACATTAGTGGGTGTCCTTGAGTCTGTAAGTAAACACCTTCTTTACGAATATTTAGTTGCTGACCAGCAGTTTACTAACTCAGACATTAGTTAATCCCTGGTATTCGGGACTCCTTTAATCTCGGAAATCTCGAGACCCAGGTAGGGCAGCTGGGGGTTTTGGTTAGATATATGAGTGGAACTTTAGATTTAGAAGAGAGACGACAAAAACTACTGAGGAGATATAGTTATAGACAGGAAGAGAAAATAAAACTTTAGATTTACAAGAGAGACGACACACTACAGAGGAGATATAGTTATAGACAGGAAGAGAAAAGTGGAACTTTAGATTTAGAAGAGAGACGACAAAAACTACTGAGGAGATATAGTTATAGACAGGAAGAGAAAAATAAAACTTTAGATTTAGAAGAGAGACGAAACACACTACAGAAGAGATATAGTTATAGTAAGGAAGAGAAAGGACTGAAAAGGAACACAGAGACTGAGTTCCGTGGTATGAAGATTATTGAGAGAGAGGAAGACTAACTTATAGTCTTATATATTTTTCTGACAAAATTTAAGGAACATTAAGCTTTGAACAGAGAGGGAGATAGTCAGAAGTGAACTAGCGAAGTGAACAAGCGAATATTGTTTTCTTATACGGAGAGACATACAACCTTCCAATCATCTGATGAATATTGGTGTTGTTGTGAACAAACACCCAGAGACCCTGATGACCAGAGACAAGACGACCAGAGACCAGACGACCCAGTTCTAGAGAGGCCACTTCTACGACCTAGGCCGAGACGACGTCCGAACTTTTAGTATGAGGATTCAAAAACAAACTTTAACCCTGGTACAAAAAAATTAACTGTTTTCGAGGAACTAGAAAACCCTGTTCAACGAACTTTTCAGTGATGGTGGAGAGTTCAGAGAGCAGCCACTTGTAGACCACTGTATTTCTGAACAGAGTATGCCACCAACTAGCATACACAGAATTGCTGGCGATGACCATGTCAAATCCTTAGGTTGATGGGAGTTGACCATAAGGTAAAGAACAATTTCTGAACTAAGATATATTGTTTAATTGTGAAATGAACTAATTGCGGTGAACTTATAAGGTAAAGAACAATTTCTGAACTAAGATATATTGTTTAATTGTGAAATGAACTAATTGCGGTGAACTTATAAGGTAAAGAACAATTTCTGAACTAAGATATATTGTTTAATTGTGAAATGAACTAATTGCGGTGAACTTATAAGGTAAAGAACAATTTCTGAACTAAGATATATTGTTTAATTGTGAAATGAACTAATTGCGGTGAACTTATAAGGTAAAGAACAATTTCTGAACTAAGATATATTGTTTAATTGTGAAATGAACTAATTGCGGTGAACTTATAAGACGGTTTCCAATTAGAGTATAGAATGAATTAGGTTGATGTGAGTTGATGCCTAGGATTGATTTATTAAGACATACATTACGGTTGTCCAAAGTGACGTTGAGTTAGGAGAGTTACCTGTGAATCAATATTTTCTTTGCTATTAAAATTTATTGTTTTGAAGAACGAAGTGTGTACTTATGTGTTTTCCTTGCATCTTCATGAGAAAGTATCATTCTATTAAATTAACACTACTACCTCTTTCAACAAGGACCTTGTACCAGCTAGCCTGTTATACAACACCCCTAGCGACATTCAGGATATCATAAATATCTATTGCTCTATCGTCAACGAGTTATTCGCACACACAAGTATGTCTACACTTGCACTTTCTCCGACTTCTGTATGACCAGGTACGAGAATGAAGGTGCATGTCTGCAACCTCGACATTACCATAGACTAAAATATGTTACATAAGCACACACACTTTCCGTTCCTTTCTGAGCAGATTTATTGCTTCACTGATAATGTATACACATCAGATGATATTCTGCTCCAGTCAGACTATTACTGTGGTCATGTCTATAACGTTCATAGACATGATACTTGTAGATACAGAATACACAAAACTATCATAATGAACACTTAATTAAAACGTTACACTGATCTGGGAACGCCCATGTCATAACACAAATACGCACATCCGAACCATTCGTATATATATCAATACCCCTACTTTTGGAATTGTTGCTGACCATTGACTACACCTCTGATTTTACAGCTGATTAAATCATCTTTCGTTGTATTTAGGCTACTGTCTTTATTCGGTTTGATAATGAATTGGACAGAGTGTGTGAACCGGCACCTGGATACATTTATCTTATATTGTTTATAGACATGTGATGGCATAATCTGCCCAACTCAGCCATTACTTTTTTCATTGTAGTTTTCCTCACATAGTGGGTGCGATTTTCTATCTCTGATATCTAAGTATTTCGTAGTTGGCTTATTTTCGTAGTATGCTTCATCAAGCAAAATTCAAGAAGAAATCACCTCTTCACTGTGACATATTTTGCATTCAATAATGATGCATATAGCCTTACGTTTAATTCTTTTAAAGTTGTTCATGTTACGTCTGAAAGCAACATATAATGTCGATAACATATTCAGCTTTTGACATAACCGGACTCTAGTAAAATGAACTTAGAAACCGTTGCTCCTTGTTGTTGCTGGTCTGTGTATTCTTTGAAACCCATGTTTTTATCGAGATCACTTGCAGTTATTTCAATATGTTGGATTTTTATTTCCACTACGGACCTGGACAAGGTTGCATTTGGTGTAGCTGTATAGATGATTTTGACGGTATTCTCCAACGATTAGTGAAAGAATATAGAACGTCTAGTACAACATACAGGTTAAAAGTAGATCTTCCTTTGTTGCCTGTATGATGTTTATACACATTTCATTCATTCCAAATATAATAATTACAAAATTTAGTAGTTATGATGCTCAAGAAATAACGGACAACATAGACTTATCTTCATAGACAAAAAATAGTCATATGTATGTGAGATGTAATTTTTTTTAAAAATAGATATGATGAACATTATAAACATAGAAATGTCCTGGAGTTTAAAACATAGGTCGGACTGATAACATGGTAATTAATAATACATCTAAAAGTATTTACTAAATACAATACAATATATGTTAAATATATGTTGTGTTTAAGTTAAAATATCAACATATGGTAAACATTATTTGCATATATTATTCGATTAACCTTCACATAGTGGCCCCAGGAAATAGTTATTACAGGGGGAGCACATCCCATTCCATGGATCACATATTGTTTCACATCCTAGGGAACAACTGAACTCACAGTTCATTCCATAATAACCTGGTTTACAATCTAGAAAACAGAAACGTACGTATAGCGTTACATAAGAAAAGCTATGTTGATGTAAACAAATAAATTAATAAAACACAATTAACAGCGAAATGTTAATACTTCAAAGTTGCATTACCTTGTCCAACAAAGTCACATCGGTCGCAGTTGTTGATATGTCTATTAAATTCAACTTCATCCTTTTCTTATTAAGCATAATAACGATTGGTAATTTAATACATATATTTTAAATTATTGAATTTATTGAAAATGTACACATATTATATTCGAAAAGCTGACTAACTTTTCCTAACAACCATTCGTATATATATATATATCTTTACATAAACGTAACTTGTTGTATCTATCATATGTATGTTGTATAATATGATCTAATGCGTACGGATATTCAATAATTCATCATCAAGGTGTGTATCCTTTATAGGACGTTGCTCTCTTTGCAGCGCATCTGAAATTAACTCTGGTTCTAGTCAGTTCATCCTCTTCGGCGATGGTCATATTCATGGTTTCTTTAATATATTGTAGCCATCTTCTTTTTGATCTGCCTCTGCGTCTTGGGACCCTGCCCTCTAATATTTTTTCTCCAGGCCATCGTGACGCTTGATGTGACCAAAGTATCTATTTTTTCTGCATAGTATATTGTTTATCAGCCAATTGTCTTTTGATAGTTGATAAACAATGTTACGTCATCTTGTGATCTCCAACTTTGTGATGTAATGTCTCAACGAAAAATCACCCGTGTTGGTTTGTGGGAGTATGGGTGGGGTGTGGATGGAAGAGAAATTCGTAATCTAATTAGATCAAAATGCAAAAGTGGAAAGGTGGCTTTGCTGATACCTATGCCAGCTCAAATGAAAATTAGATGTCGAATAGAAAGCAGACATAATTGACATAGTAGAGACGGTTCATATTTTTGTAAGTTACAGGAACAGTTGACTTCTTCTTTGCGATCGCTTTTTTGATGATTATTTCGTTAGACGCGTTCTTATGATGAAATCGATTGTTGTCTGGAGCTCATCTCTAGTGCCATGTAGTTTTGAATGTAGTGTTGTGTTGTAGGGCCAGTATTCCTTTCTTGGGAGGACATACAGGGGCAGTCTTGCAGGACATGTTCTGTGGTTTGTTCAGCGGAGCCACAGGGGCACAGATGGGTTGGGGACAATCTTAGCCTGTGTAGGTGTTTGTTCAGTCTGTTATGGCCTATCCTGAGTCGGAAGATGATAGTCTGTCCTTGTCTGTCAAGTGTGTGGTAGTCATCGTTGGATGGTTTAGGTTCTTTTCTAATGTCCATGATAGCTCTTTTTTCAAAGTATGTGATTTCATTATCTATTTGTTCACATTCTGCTTCCTTTTTAGCAAGTTTGTCTGCCTTCTCGTTACCTGGCATGTGATGGTACCCACTCAAGTATAACTTTTTTGTTTCTTAGAGATCTTGCTGAGCTCTTTTCTCAGGGATGGATGGTTACTCTGTAAGGTTTGCAAAACAGATAGTGCGTCTGTGAAAAATACCACTTGTTGGCAGTCAGAGTTAGAATTATTGATCATGATTGCGGCCTGTATTAGTGCTTCAGCCTCTGCGGTGTAGTTTGAACAAAATTTACCAGTTGGCATGTACTTTGTTTCGGTGTGATTGTTGGATATGTAATATAGATACCAGACCCTCCGTTCTTGATTGCATCTGTTGCAGATCCATCGGTATAGGCGTGGATCCATGATTGTTTATGGTAGTTTTCTTGGATCATGCACATAGTGGCTGTTCTCTTCTGCAGGTCATTGTGTATTTCTCCTGTTGTGATTCCACTAATTGTTGTGATGATTTTTGCTGTATCGCTAACTTGTTCCCAGGAAACAGGGTCGAGACTAGGTATCAGCGGTGTTGTGTGCATTGGTAGGTCATCTTGGTACTGTCTTTTTAGTCGCTTTCCCCGATGGACGAAGCTGCTGCGTTTTAGTCGTCCAGGTGCCAGATCATTTAATCTTGCTTTCATTGGATGCAAGGGCATACTGGTGTATTTCTCCATCTGGATCATATTTTTGGTTTCCCTTCTGTCAGCCAGGGCTTGTACTTCAGTGGTTTTTTGCATCTCTGTGATAGGCGTAGATTTCATGGCTCCGGTATGATCCTGAGTGCTTGATTTTGCACTCTGTCCAATGTCTGCAGGTATGTGTTAGCAGCTGTAACCCATGCTGTTGAGCCGAACTCTAGGTGAGGTCTAATTGTTCCGCTGTAGACTTTCTTAAGTGTGTGTTCATTAGCTCCCCAGTTGGTACATGCCAGTTTTCTGAGAATTCCAATTTTTCGTCTGGCCTTTCCTTCTGTGTTTTCTGTATGCTTGTTCCATGTGAGTCGTTTATCAAATGTGATCCCTAGATAAGTTGGATTGCTTTCTTCTTGTATTGGGGTGGTTCCTAAGTGTAGGTTTTGTCTGCTTTGTCCCTGGGGAGAGGGAGAACAGTGTTGTGGAGGTTTTGTCTGTGTTGATTGTAACGTACCACTTCTCTGCCCATTCCATATGTTTAACTGCTGCTCGCTGTATTCTACCGGTTGCATATGTTGTGTGTTCATCTGCGCACCATAGCACTAAATCGCCTGCATATAGAGCGGCCTTCACTCCAGCTGGCAGATCCTTTACTAGGTAGTTGATGTAGACAAGGAAGAGAGTTGAGACATAAAGCAGCCTTCACTCCAGCTCAATACTTTACTAGGGCTTGATGTTGACAAGGAAGAGAGTTGAGACATAAAGCAGCCTTCATTCAGCTGGGATACTTTATAGGTCGTTGATGTAGACAAGCAAGAGAGTTGGAGACATAACTCCTCCCTTAGGTACCCCATGACGAAGTAAGACCTTTTTGCTCTGATGTCCATCGAGTGTGACTCTTGTTCTTCTGTTATACAGGAACGATTGGATCTATCTTTGCATGTTGCCTTGGATTCCATTTCTTTTGAGCTTTGCCATAAGACCATCTTTCCACACCTTGTCGAAAGCCTGCTTGAAGTCTACCCATAAGGTTAGGACCTTTTTTTCTCTTGGAAGGCATCTTCAACGGCCTGGGCTACATAGGTAACTTGGTCTTCTATGCTATGGCATTCCCTAAATCCTGCTTGTTCCGGAACCAACATCTGCTCCGATTCTAAAACCATTTCAATCTGTTGTTGATGACTCTTTCCATGGTTTTAGCAACACAGCTTGTCAGACTGATTGTTCGATAGCTTGAAGCCTTGGTTCTTCATTTTCCTTTATTCAGTATGGGTAATGTGATGGCTTCTCTCCAGATTTGGGGGACTACACTTTTCTGCCAGCTGTGGTTTATAATTTCAAGCAACTTTAACTTAGCTACTAAGCTCAGGTTTATAAGCATTTCGTTACAAATTGTGTATGGGCCAGGTGATTTTTTTGGACTCATATAAGAGAATCAGCAATGTACAGGCCTTTACAAAATGTGCACTTTTACTGTCTGAATAAAAAATTAATCTTTGCATCTTTCATAGAAACGTTATTGAATAAAAATGTGTTTACAATTTTCATGCTTCAAAGTATACATGTTAATATTGTAAATATATATATATATATAATATATATATATATATATATATATATATATATATATATATATATATATATATATATATATATATATATATATATATATATATATATATATATATATATATATATATATATATATATATATAATGTATATATATATATATATATATATTGTATATATATATCTTGTTTCTAACTGTTCAGAAAATATTAAAACTTTCCTAGTTCACGAATACGACACTATTTAAAAGCGTAGTCTACATATGTACAGTTGTCATTTATATTTTATTTTACCAAAAACAATTGTTATCAAAATTGGTGTTTTGTCGAGGAATGATGAGAATATCATGAACACAAATGAAGTCCCAAGTGAATGCCCCCTACAAAATAGACGTGATCCAATCATTCATAAAAATTATCAAAATACATTCAGCACTCTATGGACTTGTTATGATAATATATAACAATGAAATGTGACAACTAGCAAGATACAGAACTATACAGAATAAATGTAGATATATGGTAACGAGTCTCAACAGATTAACATGTCACAGCATTGAAATATTATTATTACTCAAAACTAGATAAGAGTGAGAGAGTTGTGACAGAATATGTACTATGCATGACGGCATGACACTTGATGTCAATGATGTATTTACACAAAAATGTTTATTAAACTAAATTTTAATTAAATGTTCAACAAACCTGCACATAACGCTCCCTGGTAGTTTTCCCTACAGAAACAGTGTGCATTTCCTCTGTAGCATTTTCCGTTACAACCTCTTCCACATGTAAGATCGCATGTGGCCCGTACTCATCCAGTCAAACATTCTACACAACACACTGCAGTATCCATTTAACAGTCACATATAATGTTGAAATGATATGCAAATATAAATGAAAAAAAAAATGAAACATAAGTCGTTAGATAAATAAAATCCACATATTATTTAATGTAACATAAAATGTAAAATATGTCTAAGCGTAGATAATAAAATCTATGATTTATGTTAAGTAAAAAATGAAACAATATGTAACATAAGTCGTTAGATAAATAAAATCCACATATAATTTATTGTTAATGTAACATAAAATGTAAAAAAAATATGTAACATAAGTCGTTAGATAAATAAAATCCACATATAATCTATTGTTAATGGCTATCATTACATGTTGTACTTTAAAAAAAAAAAACTCATTCTGTATAACTGGTTGGATGGCGAATGAGAGTTCATGAAGGATATTGTTGAATGTGTGTTGGTTGACATGTATGGGAGTTAAACAATGGGGGTTTAGCAATATTTGGTACACAATGGTATCACATTTAAACTAAACATGAAAGCACTAACTGTCTTTGATTGATATGCAAATAACAACATTCTTCTGACAAAGTAAAACGTTATATTTTGTTTACATGAATACAACGCATTCATTATAAATAGAATTCATAATAATAAAGTAAACAATTCGGACAAAAAAATGCAGTTAATAAAAATATAAACAAATATTATTATATATCTATATACATATACTAGAATATAAATAGTGCATACATAGAATGGATACATTGTTCATATATTAGTAATAGTAATAAGTAATACCAGAGTAAACACCTGATAACAAATCCCACTGCCTTGTGGGTCAGCACGGTAATGCAGAGGGCTAGAGGAGTAAACCTTCACCAAAAATCCGGAGGGAGGGACACTAAGGCAGTTGATGGTTAAGTGTGTATTTTTTGCCATCTTCTATCATCTCCTGTAAACCCTACTTGATTCCAAACGTATAGACTTTGTCTTTCCTTTGGATGAAACAGTAGGCTAGAGAGAGGGTTTGTGCAAAATAGGCAAGGCACATTCTCCATATCAGCTGCTTAGGTTAGACACAAAGAGAGACATTTTTCACCTTCGATGTCTCCGCAAGATTATGAACATCAGGTGGTACGATAAGATAACCAACTCTGAAGTACTGCAACGTGCAAACCTGCCTTCCATCATGGGCACGCTCAGCAGTAGACGACTAAGATAGTCGTGGCATGTGAGAAGAATGGAAACTTGTCGCATACCAAAACACATGTTGTTCTGTTAACTTTCGAAAGGGAGGAGGCACCAGGGCAGACCACTGCTCAGAAATAAAGATGTCTGCAAAGCCTCATTGAAAAACTGTTCAACAGGTCCCAGCACATGGGAAAGACTAGCTTACGACAGAGTTGTGTTGAAAGCCAAATTACGAAAGGGCGCAGTCTTTTGAGAAGAGACTTATGCATGAGCTGAACGACAAGAGAGAAAAGCGAAAACTCATAAGTTGTCACAGTAAAACACTTTCCAATTGACCGTCTGTAAAAACGAAAAGTCATATATATATATATATATAATTAATATGGATAATCTTTAGCTGTTTTCATTTTTCGTGTCACGCTGAAATGGTGATTCTAGAATACACCGTATGTTGTTATATTCTTAGCTATGGTTCATAATTATCTAATCTTTCGCCCTATTAGACATATTTTTTCACCCAGGTCACCAGTCACGCGTAATCATTCTCCTTACCCCCTCCCTCCATTGTAAAAAACTGACCTGTATAATAATTCGGTTGTATATAGATGTCAAACTTCTTGAATTCTGTTAGGTTTTATACTTCCCTCAATGTATGTTTAGGTTGTGTATTAATTATCCATACATTTTAATGTAATAAAATAATGACATAGTGATTGGGCTATTCAATTATATATGTTTGAGATTGCATTACATGTTTACGGTGAGTTGGGAAAAACAGATTTACAAATATTTGGTGACCATACCTAGCAGCCGACAGATAATAACATAGTTTACATCTTTCATAATTGGAATGCTTATCGCAAGAGCCGAACAATCACAAACACAATGATTGTCGATAAACAACAGCTAAAACAAACCAGAGAATTGAAATATGTATGCAGCATGATCTCATCCAATGGAAAAATTACAGCAGAATTACATCACAGATCTAATACGGCAAATCAGATTATTGGACACATGCCACCATTATTGATAGCGTGTGGCGATGGACACAGAGGGAGCAATATTCAACACAGTTATTTTACCAACCATGTTCTATTAGTGTCAGATATGGACACTGAAAACAAATGAACAAATTAGAATCCAGACGACAGAGATGAAGTATTTACGATGATTTATAAATGTAATAAGAAGAGATCAAAATCAGAAACGAGAAACTCAGAAAACAAGTGGTGATCTTGCAAGTGCCACAATATATTCAGAAACAACGGGTCAATAGTTTGGGCATTAATCAAGGTTACTCTCTCTCGTGATCCCTAATCAAGGTTACAACAAAACAGTTTCCAACAAAGAGCACTAACGCTCAGATACAGCAACAACAGACACAGAGGAGGACTAAATAAACGCTGAATTGACGGAATTCCACTAAATTACATCTTGTATAAAAGACATTGAAAGGATCGCTCCAATCAACACTTTTGTTCGATCTGACTCTGAAAGGGAAAACAGGAATAACGAATATATACATAGATAATGGTAATATAAAGTAACATGCTTGTTACTAAAATATGTGAACAAAAAATGTGATTTTGGTTTGCGTTGTGGTTGTTTACTATTCAGTTCAATCGGGAAGTATCATTGATTCTGAAATCATCATTGATATTAGAGATATGTGGTGACATAGGACATATGACATATATATGTTTTATATCAAAGTTCACCTTTTCTTTGTTGAGTTATCTAACATATTTAACATTATCTATCATCACTATATCTTTCTGGCGCTAGCTACTCGATAAATCGTTGTTCCAGCCGGGGGAGCACAAGGAATAAATGTTCACTTCTTAGCTTTACAGAGAACTCCAGCTCAAGGTCTTCTCATACGGGAACAGTTTTTAACAAACATGAGAAGGGGCGAGCTGGCTATTGTCTGACTATATATATATTCTTCTTCTTTACGCTCGTTCATTACTACACTCACTCTTTGTGATGTGTTTGATCTTTGTGATGTGTTTGATCTTTGTGATGTGTTTGATCTGTGTGATGTGTTTGGTCTTTGTGATGTGTTTGGTCTTTGTGATGTGTTTGATCTTTGTGATGTGTTTGATCTTTGTGATGTGTTTGATCTTTGTGATGTGTTTGATCTTTGTGATGTGTTTGATCTTTGTGATGTGTTTGATCTTTGTGATGTGTTTGATCTTTGTGATGTGTTTGATCTTTGCCAATAATGTGTATACGTTGCACATTGGTTTGGTAGGCCCCTAAATGCAAAGATGTCTACACGTTTAGGACACGTGCATCCAATTTCAGTCAAACCTCCTTAGCGCCTCTTACAACATGCGTTGCAGGTAACAGTGGTTCTATTCTTTACACCCCAAATGTGGGCCCTGGTAACCACTTGGGCGATATATATATTGGGCGCTTATTGTTATTGCCATATTAGTATGTCGGTATATTAGCAAACAATATGTGTACTAAACAACAACAAAACAGATTATTAAAAATAACCTGAGCAACGTTCTCCCTGAAAATCTGTTAAACAGTTACAGTGACCATCTGTTTTTCTACATGTACTATTGCATCCATTCGAACAGTTTAACTGACAGTATGGTCCGAAAGTTCCAGAAACACAATCTACAAGAAATAGAAGACAATACAAAACATTATCTTCTGTGCCAACATTTATTTTAATAATGATTTGTTCACGTCTTGGCTTTGAAGACATCCTCTGTAGTCATTTCTGATCATGATATTTGCAGTATTTGTTTTATAAAACATAATCTATGTCTATTATATTGTGCTCCGCTGGATATCTATTATTGCTACTGATTCATATCTCAATTTCAGAATTGCTTCTACATAGTATTTAAATAATATCTTTCTCACTTCAATTGCTAATATTTTGGTACATAACAAGTTTTTTTTTTTCATTTTCAAGATAGCAGCCTTAGATTAGCTGATTATACTCTTTATTTCAATATTGCAGTCACCATCGAATGTCACTGTAATTAAACTGCTAGTCTTGTAGAACTGTTCCCTTTAGCTGTACATACACTAAGAT
This sequence comes from Arion vulgaris, assembly GCA_020796225.1. Classification (NCBI taxonomy): domain Eukaryota; kingdom Metazoa; phylum Mollusca; class Gastropoda; order Stylommatophora; family Arionidae; genus Arion; species Arion vulgaris. The sequence goes on along the minus strand of CM036764.1, from coordinate 7,238,467 downwards.
ATATTAAATATTGTAAAGCTTTCACTTACCGCACTCTAATTTAATTGCACATCAGAATGATATGCTTTTTTGCCGTAAATGGGGACTGCGGTAAGTTCTAGGAAATTACCCTAGTATACAAAACGCGTCGCAGCCAACGGCTCTGCTAGCCTACCTGTAGGAATATACATGGTTTCCAGTCGCTTTTGAGCTACGATCATACACACATTTCAGAGAGGTTTTATTCTTTAATTTTTTTTCCAATCCAGAAGCACTTGAGCTTTCAGCTCTTCGGCTCGGTGCAATGGACATCGTAACCCTGTGGTTCGGTGCCACTAACAACTTGAATCTGGGGAACCTGTGGCTCTTCTGCCAGTCCGCGGAATTGAACCGCACACACAGAGCTAGTCACCCTCAGTCCAACGCGCTACGAACACGCTGGGCAGGCGGGCATGAGAGTGTCTTAACAAGTCGTCGATATGTACCGTTCGAAGAAGAAAATTACATTTGGTAACTGTGATTTGTTGAGAGGGATATTGATTGATTGATTGAGATATTGATTGATTGAGATTTTGATTGATTGAGATATTGATTGATTGAGATATTGATTGATTGAGATATTGATTGATTGAGATATTGACTGATTGAGATATTGATATATTGATTGAGCTATTGATTGATTGAGATATTGATTGATTATATATTGATTAATGTGGAGATATTGATTGATTGAGATATTGATTGATTGAGATATTGTCTGATTGAGATATTGATTGATTGATTGAGATAGAGATTCATTGAGAAGGTAATTTTACTCGGTGGTCTTTATTTTTATTGTGGTGAATAGTTTTTACATTCCTTGAGTGATTGTGCTTTGATTCTTGTTTTGGTGCAACATTTCCAGTATATATGTGTGTGTGTATTGTATCTTCACAGTGTTGTCTCTATGTCGTTCTTGCGTGTGTGTTCAAGTTTTTGTTTGGAGTTGAGTAGGGTTATATTAATTGTGTATGTATATTTGCTATTGAATTCATTCAGTGGCTGTACTTTCAATCGTGTTTTGGGTGTGACATCTGCCAGTATGTATGTATCGTTTATTCGTTGTGTCGTTTGTGTGTGTGTGTGTGTGTGTGTGTGTGTGGTAGGAGATGTGTGCGTGCGCTCTAGCGTTTGTTTATTTATGTATGCTATTTTATTTTCATAAATGTGTTTGAAGAACTGTATTGTTGGTCATATGTTGTTCTATTTCTACAGTGCCACACTAGGTTTCTAAATTCTGCTAATAATGTAAACTGTTCGTTCTGTGCACGGTCCTGTGAGTGTCTGTGATATTACGTTTATCGTGACTGCTTTGTATGTGTCTGTGTTGGTTGTGTTTACCGATGTTTGTAGTGAGATCAGCGCTAGCTGTATTGTGTTGCATTGCAAGAAAATGTGGCCTTCTGTCTCTTGTTTGTTTTGTTTGCAGAGGGAACATTATGTCTGTAGTATTCTGTTTGTTTTTCTGTAATCGGCTTATGTGATGTTGAAAAGTAGTCTGTGTGTGACTTCTTTTGTTTGTTAAGATGTTTGATTGTTTATATATTTGCGTTTCTAAATATATGTAGGTAATCTGTTATGAGATGGGCGATATCTCGCTTGATTCTATTATATTGTGGAGTTATGGTTCTTGTGTCTTAATTAGGTGTTTGTATATCTATATATATATATCGTTCGTGGATTGATGTATATGGCTTCCGTTGTCTTTTATGTTTTGAAAGAACTGTTGGTAGAAATCGAATAATGTGTCAAAATGATGTGGTGTTGTGTTGTTAATTGAATGAAATTGTGTTATTCGATGCCTATGTTATAGTGTACTAGAGGGTGATGGCTAGGTTGTGCAATTACCTTTCCTACAAAGCGGATTCTATGTGTTTGTATATTTGTTTTAATGGCTTGTATGAAGATTCCGCCTCTTTCTATGTGTTGTATCAATGTTTTGCTGCTATTGCGTGTATTGTGTTTTGGAATAATGCAATTCCTAATTCTGGTTTGTTTTTCTACCATTGCTTGTGGTGGTGGGTGGAAAACGTTGGATGTGTATATTGTTTGTGGTATGATATAAGAATTAACTATCATTATTCTACCAAATATCTTGTTTTTTGTGTGTTTGCAGGTTTCAAAGCGTTTTTTTTAATGTATGTAACTATGTTTTACCATATTCCTATGTTACCTTTTGCGGGCGTGCATTTAAATAGGATACCGTATGTTTTTAATTTGTTAAGTTTGATTAATTTGGTAGAGGAAATCTGATTGAAATTTCCAATTTCCTATCCCCATTATTTGTGATGTTTGTATATTTACTGTTTATCTGTAATCTACAGTGTGTTCTTGGAATGTTTGTAGTATGTTCTGTATGGTTGAGTTGTTTGTAGTATGTTCTGTATGGATGAGTTGTTTGTAGTATGTTTTGTAGGGTTGAGTTGTTTGTTGTATGTTCTGTATGTAGTATGTTCTGTATGGATGAGTTGTTTGTAGTATGTTCTGTATGGTTGAGTTGTTTGTTGTATGTTCTGTATGGATGAGTTGTTTGTTGTATGTTCTGTATGGATGAGTTGTTTGTTGTATGTTCTGTATGGATGAGTTGTTTGTTGTATGTTCTGTATGTTTGAGTTGTTTGTTGTATGTTCTGTATGGATGAGTTGTTTGTAGTATGTTCTGTATGGATGAGTTGTTTGTAGTATATTATGTGTGGATGAGTTGTTTGTTGTATGTTATGTATGGTTGAGTTGTTTGTAGTATGTTCTGTATGTTTGAGTTGTTTGTTGTATGTTCTGTATGGATGAGTTGTTTGTAGTATGTTCTGTATGGTTGAGTTGTTTGTAGTATGTTCTGTATGGATGAGTTGTTTGTAGTATGTTATGTATGGATGAGTTGTTTGTAGTATGTTCTGTATGGATGAGTTGTTTGTAGTATGTTCTGTATGGATGAGTTGTTTGTAGTATGTTCTGTATGGATGAGTTGTTTGTAGTATGTTCTGTATGGATGAGTTGTTTGTAGTATGTTCTGTATGGATGAGTTGTTTGTAGTATGTTCTGTATGGATGAGTTGTTTGTTGTATGGTTTGTATGGACGAGTTGGTTGTTGTATGTTATGTATGGATGAGTTGTTTGTAGTATGTTCTGTATGTTTGAGTTGTTTGTTGTATGTTCTGTATGGATGAGTTGTTTGTAGTATGTTCTGTATGTTTGAGTTGTTTGTAGTATGTTCTGTATGTTTGAGTTGTTTGTTGTATGTTCTGTATGGATGAGTTGTTTGTAGTATGTTCTGTATGGTTGAGTTGTTTGTTGTATGTTCTGTATGTTTGAGTTGTTTGTTGTATGTTCTGTATGGATGAGTTGTTTGTAGTATGTTCTGTATGTTTGAGTTGTTTGTAGTATGTTCTGTATGTTTGAGTGTTGTTGTATTCTGTAGGATGAGTTGTTTGTAGTATGTTCTGTATGGTTGAGTTGTTTGTTGTATGTTATGTATGTTTGAGTTGTTTGTTGTATGTTCTGTATGTTTGAGTTGTTTGTTGTATGTTCTGTATGGATGAGTTGTTTGTTGTATGTTCTGTATGTTTGAGTTGTTTGTTGTATGTTCTGTATGGATGAGTTGTTTGTAGTATGTTATGTATGGTTGAGTTGTTTGTTGTATGTTCTGTATGTTTGAGTTGTTTGTTGTATGTTCTGTATGTTTGAGTTGTTTGTTGTATGTTCTGTATGTTTGAGTTGTTTGTTGTATGTTCTGTATGTTTGAGTTGTTTGTTGTATGTTCTGTATGGATGAGTTGTTTGTTGTATGTTCTGTATGTATGAGTTGTTTGTTGTATGTTCTGTATGGATGAGTTGTTTGTTGTATGTTCTGTATGGATGAGTTGTTTGTTGTATGTTCTGTATGGATGAGTTGTTTGTAGTATATTCTGTATGGATGAGTTGTTTGTTGTATGTTCTGTATGGATGAGTTGTTTGTAGTATGTTCTGTATGGATGAGTTGTTTGTAGTATGTTCTGTATGGTTGAGTTGTTTGTAGTATGTTCTGTATGGATGAGTTGTTTGTTGTATGTTCTGTATGGATGAGTTGTTTGATGTGGAACAATATTGTGTCGTCTGCGTATGGTATCTGTAGTTTATCTCCCATTCCAGGTATGAAGGTTTCTTTGTTGTTTATGTCACTTCTGATTTTTCCGAGCATTGGTTCGAGCGTTACAATTTACACAAAAATTGACAATAAAGTGCATCCTTGTTGTACTGATCTTTTTATTCGTATGTCGGTTGTTAGTGTATTATTTATGATCAGCGCGCTTTCTGGGATTTTATATACTTGAGTTTAATCCAGCTGGCGTAGTTCGACCCGATATTGCTTTCTTGCATCGTCCTATTTAGGTACTCGTATGACACTCTGATAAAAGCCTTCTTCTGTTCTAGGGATATGAATGATTGTATGTATTTATTGCGTTTGTATTGAATTAAATATCATTATAAAGTGTTTGTGCTTGTTGATGCTTCTACCTTGTATACTGTATTGTTGTTCTGCGTGGACTAGTTCTTTCATGTAGCAATTTGAGCTTTAGGGTTAGCGTTTTAATTGCTATTTTTAAATCAGTTGTAAATATGGATATTGGTCTATAATTGTTGGTTTACGTTCTCTCTGCTTTGTTCTTACAGATTAATGTTATGTATGCTTGGTTCATGATGTGTGTATATTGAATTTCACTATCTCCACAACTGTGTTCCTTTTTTCTTGAGTTTTGTGTGTTCATTGATGTAAGAAGTAGTTGAACTATTAAGTAAATGTTCTGCTATTACTGTTGCATTGTTATTTTCCCATAATTTTCATGCCGTGCATTACTGAACATGTATTATATTTCAACCAAAAAATGGATATACCAGAATGTTAATTAGTGGAATGTAGTAAGTGGGAAAACAATATAACAATAAAAACAGATCCATTGGATAATGCAGTTATTAGTAAGTGTGTCATGTGCAGTAAGAATGGTTACTGTAGATACAACTATGTGAATATAACTGGTAAAATCAAATACTGAATAATTAACACATATTTTTGTCAATAGCAAATTATATTCAGCACAAATTTGAGAATATGTTTTAAAAACCTCTGCAAAGGTATCCCTCGTAGTTCCATGAGCAATTACAGTGGCCATCGTCAATGCTGCATATATCAGAACAACCGTAAGAGCATAATGATGAACAATCCTGTTTGTATCTACCCGGCTCACATCCTGCAAGAAAGAAAATATATTATAAACTAACATAACATCAAATATTAATTGTTGTCTCTATGAATGATTAATTAGTTATAAACAAACATTGACAATGTAAACATCGATGATAGTCAGCTGGAAAACTGCTGCCTTCCACAAATAAATCATGAATAATACTACAACCAATCACTGTTGACACATTTTCACCATCTTCAGCATTTCTTCCTGATCGTCGACTACGCTTTGGTATGTTTGCGTTGTTTCTCTTTGAATGTTACAAGAGGTAGAGAAAATGCATTATTCGATGTGAAATAATTACGGTCCTCTTATTCAACTCAACAATCAATCAATCAAACCGCAGTCATCAAATTTTGAAATCACATAAATCATTTAATTTAAATTACATTTAGTTCATCTAATAAACACATTGTAAGATCAACAGCAACAATATGTTCGAGAAGCTGATGAAACAGCATCATGGTTGGTGTTTGGAATAGTGAGTGTAAAACAAGTTTGCGCACTTCACGAACCATCTCATCATATATGAGAACAATATAATGAGACCCTTAGAAAGTGAATAAAACCAGAAGTCTAATCATTTACAATTAGAGGATAGTTGATTTCATAAATAAGATAAGCATATGAAACAGGTTTAGTTTCAAATAAAATCAGGAGATGAGGACAGCAAATCAAGTACGTTAAGAAGAACATATATTTAAAACCAGAACGTTGATCAAATGAAACTAGGAATATTTTCACTTATAAAAGACGATGCTAACATAAACTTAAAGTCTGGAGTAAAGACATGAAACTCACGTGATAACTGTATGACTGGTCTGCGACTAGATTTGTGCAAGTGACTACAGTCATATTAAAAGTCTCATAACCAGCATGAAAACGGATGAACGTTCAAACATTGCATTGGCTTAATATTACAGCAACAACAAAACGCTAAGTTATTCCAATAACTATCAAACGTATACTGTGAAAACAAATTAATCAATTAGGAAAAGTGGAAAGAGACGCACATGTATTTCATAAAGCTATTGTAGAAGCTGCGAAAAATCTATACACCAAGAGAGACATACCAAATAAAAAATACCAGCGATATAGGTTCTCAAGAACTCATTATTCAGTGCCAGAAATACCATGGAACTCAAACCAATGAACACAAATGTGAAGCAGCATAATATAGCAAGGGCTCTTTATGTTAGTGGTAGAAAGCAACATTGTAGGAATCGTGAAGCAGTATAATATAGCAAGGTCTCTTTATGTTAATGGTAGAAAGCAACATTGTAGGAATCGTGAAAATAAATGACGTACTCTTTGATCATAAACTATGCTACTTAGATTGTGTCGAAACTGCATGACGAAAGCCTGGAATGGTGACACATTATAGAGGGAAACCAGTTCTCTAGCAGGTAGGGAAACTACACTCAGGAACTGGCTTGGTTCTCAAAATAGAGCATGCAGTGAATCCCATCTGACTGTGACATTGATGGCAATATGCCCACGTCTGGTCCAAGGAAGACACTGCCAAGGAAACATCTACCAACCAATATCTTTTCAAGAGGTTAAAACAATCATGAAGACAAATGTGCAATAGACGGAATAAAAACAACAACTGTATATGATTATGGAAAATCCGTTCTCAAAGACCACTGCACAACGAAACAGGTTATTAAGTTGGGCATATGCACACTACATAGTCTATGCAATGTCTAGGAATAAGTCAAACAGCTCTCTGCTAGTGTTAGCAGGAAGAACTGGAAACCGGGAATGTCGGATAAAACTGTTCTTTCCAGGGTCATCTGCTAATCAGCATGGGGTCACACCCAGTGGACCCGAGAGCAAATTATTAAAGAAACATGATATACCTGAAGCTGACTGCCCATTTTGTAATCAACAGTGTATTCAAAGCATAACCAGCCAGTGTCAAAGAATACAAAGACTAGTGCGTCCCAAAGTAACAAGGGAACATGTAAACAGCTATTCAAATAAAGAGTGATCATGATAATTACGTCTTGAACTATAACAGATAATCTATGACACAAGGAAACAAATGTAAACCGTTATTGGACATGTATTTTTTAGTTGGCAACATTTTGATGTGTGTCATTGGCAGCATATAGAAACATTACATGGGAAAATGAAATAATTTGAAACACGGTTTTACAAAACAATTAGTATAATATAATGGACAAACAAAAGGAAACATATAGACATTCTCCAATTCATAAGCATAAAAAAAAACATTGAAACACACAAACAAACATACTATTGGAAACATGTCTCTGAAACCGAACACATATGTACGTCACGTCAAATGAAGTTGGTGGAGTCAGTAATAATGGAGTGTATGGCTCATTGGAAGTCTATGTAGGGGCAAACAAAGATGCAGCTGCAACAGGAAACTATCAAATCAGTAGATGTGTATGCTGATTACCAACACTATAGTCCATTTCAAAATTCACGAACAACTTTACCGACCGATATAAAATCATCAACTTGACAGAAATTATATATTTTTACATTGTTGTACAGGTAACAGTGGTGACCTTCCTAAAGTATTTTTTTTTCCAACTAAACTTGTTGTGCTGTAAGATTTTCGTTATATGTTATTACTAAAATAACAGCGATGCTGTTTTGGTATAACTGTAGATGTTTAGCAGTACGATTGTCATATTTGTACAGTTAAACATTTCCGCGCTCCACATGCAATTCAGCACACGACAAAATCGGGAATCACGTGGAATAAACCAGTTCGCAATGTATCCTAACCACTGTCATTGGCGTATGCACACACCGTTTTTTTTTTCATTGACAGAAGTGGAAGATAGCATTTGTTCACTATGTCGCATTGCTTTTTTATAATATGTAATAGGGATGCGACTTTGCAAACATTCGCCACCATTTTGTGTATTACTGTAAATTCTAAACGGTGATGACCGTTTAGTTGTGCTTTTGCAAAATTATATAACAGAAAACGTGTTTTGCATCATCCAAGCTACTTACCAATTAGTTAAAATGTATTCGTAAGGTCGTGAGGTATATAAGACTGCTTGCAAAAAAATCACTTGTGTTCATAGGATATATTCCGTACAAATTAGACCTTAGATAATCACATTACTCTATGTCAGCGAATTAAGTACCCATCACACGGTGTTGGAGAGAAAATATGAATATGTGGTGCGTGTCACGTATGTTCAGCATATCTATAGTGACATAGTAACAAATAACGGACTATTGAAATATGCTGGTCAGCGTCGCCGTAGATGTTTGAACAACATGCACCATATGGATGACGTCATGACCATCAAGAATATTATATACATGAAATTGGATTCTGGCACTGGAGGCGTTGGATATGTTTTCTGTCATCACGAAAACATATGTAAGTGGGACTTAATATGTATACACAATTCTGACATGATATGTGAACTGTCAAATCTAGACGCAGACAACTTGATAACATGAAATGTTTCAGGATAACACACATTCTCATCGGATGCTACATTCATTGTCTTTTGATTTTAACAAGGTAAATAGCAGATATTACATTATGCATTTTGATAACATATATTCATTCTTCTTCTTCTCTTCCACCATTTACTTCTTTATGGAAGTGTGGGGGGGGGGACGTAGTGATCTTGTGTGTGCTTGTTCTTCTTCTCGTTCACCATTGACTTCTTTATGGAAGTGATGGGATGAAACGTTGTGATCTTGTGTGTGCTTGTTCTTCTTCTCTTCCACCATTGACTTCTTTATGGAAGTGATGGGGTGAAACGTTGTGTTCTTGTGTGTGCTTGTTTTAAGGCACTTTGTAAGCTGATATTCATCTTCGTAAGGTTGCTCTTGATGCCGTCGCTCCATCTTTGGCGTGGTCTTCCTCTTGCTTTGCACTCATTATACTTTTTCTGCATGGCTCTCTCTGGTAGGCGATACCAGGTCATTCTTATCAGGTGTCAAACCATTTCATATATTGTTCTTTTATGAATTGCATGACTGGTTTCACATTCGATCTTCATCTGATTTCTTCATTTCTAATTTTGTCACTTATTGTCACACCTGCAAGTCTTCTAAGACACCTCATCTCTGTCGTTATGATTTTCCGCTCATTAGCTGCTGTTATTGGCCATGTTTGACACTGGTAACATAGTGTTGGCCAGAAAATCGTTCTTATGAGATTTACTTTAGTTGTTAGCGGTATCTCTTTGTGTGACAACACTGGTGTTAACTGTCCCAGTACTTGGTTAGCTTTTGTGTAACGATTGCTGATTTCGCTATCTATACTTCCATCTGTGGTGAAAATTGCTCCTAATTATTTGGCCTCAATTGTTTGTTTTATGTCTACGTTCATTCATTATGCAAATGAAAATCGTGGCGTATCTTTTACATGACGTAGCCATCAAGCACAGTCAATTCAACATACATAATATAAATGTGAGCGTAAGAAACAGATACCTGAGCATAATACTCCTGTGAAGCCTTCCTTACAGTTGCAGTGTCCATTTGTTGAATTGCATGTGTTCGCGCATCCGAATGAACAGAACGGGCATGACAATTCTGGTCCGTAATTGCCCGTGACACATTCTGTAAAAAGGTGTACATAGGTGATGTGACAAATGAAAATATAATAGCAATGAGATACATATGAATGTATTGCTGAATATGACTAGATATGCATACATGCTCTAGGTATCTAAAATATATGATCTATGATCGTGAAATCAATTAGAAAACTCATTAACACGCTGGGTGCATCCCTAATGTCACCAACGATGGTATGCATAGCTTCACTATGTATTCAGACCTTTACCTTCCTTGGTAAGTAGTTGCTCATTTATCATTCATTGTTTTCTTGTGACAAGTGTGATAGATACTGATGTTGTTTTCATATGTTAAAGTTAATGTTCTCCACAGTGAGAAAGGTGCATTAATTGTACATAGACAAAACACAAATAATACAATCAGATAGTATTGTTCTTACAATATACGGCAGAAAATGGTGCGTTCATATACTGTTTTTTTAAGCACATTTTGAACTTTGTTGATATATTCTCTTTCTGAACAAAATGTAAATAAAACATTGGTCATGTATTCTCTTAGTGAACAAAATATAAATAGAACATTGGTGATGTATTCTCTTAGTACACAAAATATAAATAAAACTGGTGATGTATTCTCTTAGTAAACAAAATATAAATAGAACATTGGTGATGTATTCTCTTAGTGAACAAAATATAAATAGAACATTGGTGATGTATTCTCTTAGTGAACAAAATATAAATATAACATTGGTGATGTATTCTCTTAGTGAACAAAATGTAAATAAAACAAAGATATATGCTACGAATGTATAGCTTTGAAATATATACAAATCATTGTCTAGTAGTTTGTCCTGACCACACTCCCACACCAACATATCGTATGAATATCTTTCTCATAGACTACATACACATCCTTCTCTGTAGTTATATTCTCGTTATTTATCACAGTATGAATCAAGATATAACGTGATCTGCATCTTCTCTTGATAAAATAACTGTATTCTTCAGTCTTTACATTCTGTTTTATTTTATTCAATGATGTGATTTGTATGTCTTATTTTTAACATCATACATTATTCTTCAATTTTGATTGTCCTCCCTGGGAATGCATAAACGTTCATTAAACTATGTCATTCATTTATTTGAGCAAATATTTGGCGTATTGTAAAAACGTAATTTATGTAGGCTTTTCCGTCACTAAAACATGCTTGTTCTTTCCTAATTGTGTGATAAAGCCAAGCTGGCACTGTTCTTAGAAATGGACTCAGATTACAAAAGAGTGCAAAGGAAGATATGAAACAGAGGAACTATTATAGACATTATTGACCACAAGATTGAAGGTGAGGGACAGAGCAAAACAGGTTTCCCTGGTTTACAAGTCCGAATTACACGAGTCCCATGTTTAACGTGGTACTGACGAGCCAGAGCCAACTATAAACTACTAGGCCTTCGGCTCAGGTAAGAATGTGGAAATCAGACCCAAACTACACCACGTGACCTCGCATTCCAGTATTGGTGTATATAGACGAATTCATTTTAAAATCAACACAAAATGCTAACTCGAAGTCATATTATCCAACAAGTTAAGTTTAACAATAAGGAATATCAATATAATGAATATGTTTCACCAACAAATAACCATAGACTCACCGAATTGAGTAAAATGCAAAAGCGTGCAGTGTTCTATCAAACATCTGCATTTTCCAGATCCCTTTTCTTATCTAGGTCAGGGAATACCCGGCCAGTTCTCTGGCCTGTGCTAGAACCTGGCTGTGGCTGAACCAGGCTGTGGACAAGCTACAAGTAATCGAAACCAGACTCGATTTCAGAACAAATATCCCAACCATAACAGAAGATTTGAGGACTCACAAGCGAGCGGAAGTCAATGAAGATTTGCTGAATTGACCGAAACAAAGAGGTACTGAGACAGCTAATAAAGTTGATGACTTGGAGAGAGAGAGAGAGAGAGAGAGAGATGAACAGCGACTAATATATTCTAACAGAAATAATAAAAGTACTTATAGACTATTAAATTTACACGATGACCGCCCTTGAGAAGTAAAGGAAATATTTAGAAAGGTTTTCTTCTTCTTTGCGATCACTTTTTTGATGATTATACCGTTAGACGCGTTCTTATGACGAAATCGACTGTTGTCTGGAGCCCATCTCTAGTGTCATGTAGTTTTGGTGATTATAACGTTAGACACGTTCTTATGACGAAATCGACTGTTGTCTGGAGCCCATCTCTAGTGTCATGTAGTTTCGAATGTAGTGTTGTGTTGTAGGGCCAGTATTCCTTTCTTGGGAGGACATACAGGGACAGTCTTGCAGGACATGTTCTGTGGTTTGTTCAGCGGAGCCACAGGGGCACAGAGGGGTTGGGGACAATCTTAGCCTGTGTAGGTGTTTGTTCAGTCTGTTATGGCCTATCCTGAGTCGGAAGATGATAGTCTGTCCTTGTCTGTCAAGTGTGTGGTAGTCATCGTTGGATGGTTTAGGTTCTTTTCTAATGTCCATGATAGCTCTTTTTTCAAAGTATGTGATTTCATTATCTATTTGTTCACATTCTGCTTCCTTTTTAGCAAGTGTGTCTGCCTCCTCGTTACCTGGCACTCCGCAGTGTGATGGTACCCACTGAAGTGTAACTCTTTTGTTGGTAGAGATCTTGCTGAGCTCTTTTCTTAGTGATGGGTGGTTACTCTGTAAGGCTTGCAAAACAGATAGCGCGTTTGTGAAAAATACCACTAATTGGCAGTCAAGAGTTGGAATTATTGATCATGATTGCGGCCTTTAATAATGCTTCAGCCTCTGCAGTGTAGTTTGAACAAAATTTACCAGTTTGCATGTACTTTGTTTCGGTGTGATTGTTGGGATATGTAATATAGATACCAGCCCCTCCGTTCTTAATTATATCTGTTGCAGATCCATCGGTGTAGGCGTGGATCCATGATTGTTTAGGGTAGTTTTCTTGGATCATGCACATAGTAGCTGTTCTCTTCTGGAGGTCATTGTGTATTTCTCCAGTTGTGATTCCACTAATTGTTGTGATGAATTTTGCTGTATCGCTAACTTGTTCCCAGGGAACAGGGTCGAGACTAGGTATCAGCGGTGTTGTGTGCATTGGTAGGTCATCTTGGTACTGTCTTTTTAGTCGCTTTCCCCGATGGACGAAGCTGCTGTTTTAGTCGTCCAAGTGCCAGATCATTTAATCTTGCTTTCATTGGATGCAAGGGCATACTGGTGTATTTCTCCATCTGGATCATATTTTGGTTTCCCTTCTGTAAGCCAGGGCTTGTACTACAGTGGTTTTATGCATCACTGTGATAGGCGTAGATTTCATTGCTCCGGTGATGATCCTGAGTGCTTGATTTTGCACTCTGTCCAATGTATGTAGGTGTGTGTTAGCAGCTGTAGCCCATGCTGTTGAGCCGAACAGAGAGGACGAAACTTGATGGAGCAACAGAACGTGTTTTATTCATAAGCAGTGAGAGGACGAAACTTGATGGAGCAACAGAACGTGTTTTATTCATAAGCAGTGAGAGGACGAAACTTGATGGAGCAACAGAACGTGTTCTATTCATAAGCAGTAGCCCTCTGTGTGTACGGTTCAATTCGGTGGGCAGGCAGAAAAGCCACATATTCCCAGATTCACGGTGTTCGTGGCACCGAACCGAAGGGTTACGATGTCCATGGCACGAGCCGAAGAGCTGAAAGCTCAAGTGCTTCTGGATCGAAAAAAAAAAAAATTCATAAGCAGTGAGGGGACGAAACTTGATGGAACAACAGAACGTGTTTTATTCATAAGTAGTGAGAGGACGAAACTTGATGGAGTGACATAACGTGTTTTATTCATTAGCAGTGAGAGGACGAAACATGGTGTAACGGTCAGTACTAAGTATTCACAGATCTTCGAACTTAGATATATTAAGTGAACTGACGCGGGACTTAATAATCACATCATGACAGCGCCTGGTCGAACGATATTTTGGTGGACTTACTAAAGTATATATATATATATATATATATATATATATATATATATATATATATATATATATATATATATATATATTTAGATAGAACGAGAACCATCATTGATCACGGAATCACGAGAGTTACAAGTGCTAGTGCGTCTGTGGTGTAAAGTATTGACATTTGTGTTGTTGAGAATTTGTATCAGCGAACGCGGACTGGAAGTCCGAAAGTACCATTTGTCTCTTTGTACCTACTTATACAGCAGAAGTCTGCATTCCGTAGTTTGTATTTGTTATGAGAGTGATTATTACACTCATAAGTGTTGTCCGAGTGTGGGTACATAATTCAAACTAAGTCGTTGACTCTTGTCAGAACTGTTAGGAACTGTACAGTATTTAGTACAGTTACCTAGCCCGCCCGCCCAGCGTGTTTGTAGCGCTAAGGACGACGGGTGACAAGCCACCTGTGAGTTCGGTTCATTTCCTCGGCTAGCAGAAAGCTACAGGTTCTCCAGATTTACGGTGTTCGTGGCACCGAACCGAAGGTTACGATGTCCATGGCACCGAGCCGAATAGCTGAAAGCTCAAGTGCTTCTGGATCGATATGGAAAAAAAAGGCATAGTTACTGAGTCAGCTGTGACACTCATAACTTTGTCTGTGGAAAGTCTCCAGTGTACATAAACATATATCTGATCGCTCCATTCTGATGCAGTTAGGAAAACTGTTCGGTACTCGATTTAAACTACTATGGCAACCGCCACAAGATCTGCATCATCCTGATGAACAACGCCTTTTAACGACAAGGAGAAGGACTGATCAACGGAGGATTCACGGACTACGAAATTTGTGTTAGTCAAGGTAAATCGGATTTTGTAAACACTTATTGTATATAATTTCCATGTGATGTACGAAAATCAACAAATCCGAGGTGGTCAGACCCGGATCAAATCAGATCTGGAGTAAATCGTTTGGGTAGCTGCTGTAATACTGAGCAAATAGGCGATTGAACAAAGACATGTATATGCAGTATTACATAAATAGTAAAAAAATTAATAATAAAATATTAAAATAAACAACATTCAACGTTTCGGTGCTAGGCCTTTATCAAAAACAATTATGTATAAAAACGTAATTAACTAAACCATAATACTTCCACTAAACCTGCCACTGACCCATTCCGATTGACCAGCCAACCGGAAACTTAATAGTCTTACTATTTCCTGTCTATTCTATCATTCATGAGATACCGATCAAGAGACAAGTACTTTTGGAGCAGGTTTGTATGCCAGTATCTTTTAATTTACATCATTAGTTAGTATTATGGTTTAGTTAATTATGTTTTTTATTGTACATATTTGTTCATGATACAGGTCTAGCACCGAAACGTTGAGTGTTGTTTATTTTAATATTTTATAATTAATTTTTAATACTATGTAATACTGCCTATACCTGTCTTTGTTCAATATAATGTCCATGTAATTACTGTACTGTGTAGTTAATTGTTTATTGAACTGAGTTGTTAATTTAATCTTCTGTGAGAAAAGTAATATTATAAATTTACATTGGTTTCGCTGACTTTAATTTGGTCCAGCATTTATTATGGAAGTTTATGATAGTCAGATAGCAGTGATAGATAGCTAGAGTGAAAGTGAACTTTGACCTGTGCTAGTTAAATAACTTAAGTGACAAACCCGCTTTGAGACTATATACCAGCAACTGACTGTAACGTTAGTTTGTCTGCTATAATTGTGTTTTCCAATGCTGATGTTATTCTTTAAAGGATCACTTTTCTAAATAGTTGACTTGTTAAACAGGGTCATTTCTTTCCAGTTGTTATAGTTTCATAAATGGTAACCAATAATAGATCCAATTTTCCAATCGTCTTGAGTTACCTCTTTATTTCATATATAATTTCGAATTTTGCACAGGAGCACTTCGTGTTTCTGATACTTCTACCATTAGCATTTCTAAACAAACTTCATTTATTGCTATCAGCTGATTTATTTGTCATCTGCATGTTTATAAGATTCGTTTAGCTCTACTTGTGAGATTGGTTGTATGTGTATGTGTAATTTCTCATATGTTTCTGCTATGACAAAATGTACGAGCGGATTTGGACTATTTAGAAACTGCTGACACTTATCTCTGGATCTTTCCATCCACTATTTCTCCACAAATATGATTTTTATTAGGTACAAACAAACACACATTAGATATAACTATGGTACATATTTTCTGTATGACTTCTGCAAAACATATCAGTCATTATATTTCGCTTTCATACTGGACAGGAAAGACGCAACAGACACCTGGACGAACAATAAGTCAACAATCCCTCTGCTAATGTCAGCAGGTAGAACAGATATAGGATCATGTTCGAAAAGATTGTAAGCAGATGAAGCAGATATATGATCAAGTTCGAAAAGATTGTAAGCAGGTGAAGCAGATATATGGTCAAGTTCGAAAAGATTGTCAGCAGGTGAAGCAGATATATGGTCAAGTTCGAAAAGATTGTCAGCAGGTGAAGCAGATATATGGTCAAGTTCGAAAAGACCATTCATGGATGAGATTAGAAGCAACATGTAGCTACAATAAGTCAACCTAAAAACTATTTGTCCTCACTGAATTAAGCGCATGACCAAAGAACGCATAAAAGTGATAGTTTGTGCTGTAATTTACAACAATGGAGAATGTAAAAAGCGATCAACAGAAGATTGACCATGACATATATGATGGTTACTAGAATACAAAACTATAAGCGGGAAACAAAAGTAAAACTGAGACGGACATGCAATTTTGTCGTTGGCAACACATATATGTGTGTCATCGATTGAGATAGAAACATTAAAGCAGAAAATTGTATAAGTTGATACAAAGTGCAATAAAACGAACTTTATAATGCCATAGACAATGAGAATGCATCATAAAGACATTCGAAAATTCATGAGCATCAAGAAACATGAACATTAAATTATCTCAGTAATTAAAGAAGAAAAAAATGTGTTAGTCACGTCACAGTAGG
This sequence comes from Arion vulgaris, assembly GCA_020796225.1. Taxonomy (NCBI): domain Eukaryota; kingdom Metazoa; phylum Mollusca; class Gastropoda; order Stylommatophora; family Arionidae; genus Arion; species Arion vulgaris. Next base: position 7,221,700 of record CM036764.1, on the reverse strand, counting down.
TTGGAATAAGTTGGAGTGCATAGTTCGATGGAAGACAATGTAGGTGAAAATAAGCAGAAATCGACAACAGGAAACTATAAAAACATTCCAAACGAAGATGGATGGGCAGGACAACATATATTACAGTTCGAGATTCTTCCACACTCGCTGTGATGAGATCAGCGTTCTGTACAAGACAAACTGCATGAAGAAGATTGTCATAGTTGTATAACTGATATATTAGATATGCCTTGTTGATCAGTCAGGTCATCCATAACGCTTAGCACAGTAGTAAACCTTGATATACTAGCCGAAGGTAGGGACCCTAAGCTAGTTCAGGTGTAAATATGTATTCCATTCTATTTTCTAGCATCCCCGGAAACATCAGCTTGATTATAATCGTATGAACTTTCTTTTTGATGAAACGGTAGCTTAGACATGGGTTTGTACAAGATGTGCAAGGTGAACATTCCTCATATAAGCGTCACAGGCTAGGCTTACATTGACAGGGTACTTCATCATTTCTTTTAATTGAAATATGTAATTACAAGGAAGGTCATACAGACACTAGTATGTGTATGCTGATCAGCAAAACTAGCAGTACTTTATAGAGAGCATGTTTGCTAAGCACACTGCTATATGTCAAGAAATCATGGCCCCATCACACATTGCAAGATAATATATTCAACATGTGCTGCTTATATCGTATGTTCTAGTTCACATAGAGTGACAGAGTAACAATACAAAGAAGTGTTAAATATGCTGGGAAAACCAAGATTATTTCCCTTATCTGCAAGCGTAGCTATCTATGTGCATGGTCACATGGCATAAAAAAACAGACGACCATAAATCCAAGGGTCTTAAACCAGAATCTGGATTGTGGCAGACGAGCTGGTGGATAATCATCCATTTGCTACAAACAAGTATGTAAGCGTGACTTCAAGACGTTTGACATATATACACAAACTAGAATGAGCTCATCAAGAAGAGGTGCGGCAAGACGGGAAAACCACGAGAGAAAACCCAGTATATACATCAAACAACACAGAACAGGAGTTATTAGCATACACACATTAAGATACATGCTTGGGAGGAGATCGGAGCAATTGTGGACATGTTCGATGTGCGATGTAGATGATCCTAAAATTAAAAATGAATAATGAAGGTTCATGTTGAAGACATACTCTAAAATGTAATTGAGAATGTATTGCCATGAAATATGTCAAGATAAAGCAGACATTACAATCAACATGATCAATACATTCATAACCACGTAGGTCTAATATGATGTAAGAATATATATTGTATAAGAGTGAACACTTGCAGCCCTGGTTAGAACAAGAAATGTGTCGAGTATTCAACATAGTATATTCACATCATTATACACTAACTAAATTAGAACGTCATAAAAATTATGGAAACCTTTGCACAATAATCCAATGTAGTTTTCCTTACAGGTGCAGTGCCCATTTGTTATATCGCATATGTCCTCGCATCCGATAGAGCAGAGAGGGCAGGACAATTCTGGACCGTAATTTCCTTGGCGACATTCTGTATAAAGATGTACATATATCGCGTGAAAATGAGGATATAATTAAACGAGATTCACGTACACATATCGACAAATTTCATGATACTATAGTTAGTACGTGTAACTTTTTTCGGATCATAACCGATCTCAGAGGCCGACCGTGCCTACATTTGGTAACAGTAATTATCTAGTATACCTCGCGGTATTTACAAGTGTCTCTTGACTTGTATCTTATTTATTTTATTTAGCACGACTAATGTTCATTGTTTTCTTGTAACACCTGTGACTGTTAATCATGTAGTTTCCACCATTTTTAATTGGTTACAGTTGATGATATACATAGTGTGAAAGATGCATTAGTTGTACATGGACACATCACATGAAATGCAATCATATTATATTCTTATGTTTTCTTACACTATACAGGACACGTGTACATGGTTTGTAAGAAAGCATATAGTTCTTTACTTTGGTAAGATATGGTATATGTGCACCACTGAGGTATACATGGCATATTAAAGTCAGTTATCACTCTGAACACATCTACTCTGTGATCTTTCTCTTGTCTTTCCCATATATGTCTTCTCCAGTCATACACATTTTTTTTGGTATTGTTAATAGTTCAGTTTTGTTTTTCTATTATTTAACAACTTAGAGTTTAATTCAATAACATATTTTTTTTAGAAAACCTATTTATTCCCATCAATGTCCATGCTATACGGATGACACTTCTGTCAAAGTTATCATTCATTTATTCAGTTCATATTCATATGTTTATCTAATGCCCTGCAAACTGTCCATGTCTCACAAGTCAATAAGTTGCTATTGTCAATATGCTTGCACTTCATGTTCTGTTCTGTACTGTTCCAGGAAACACAGATGTTGGGAAACGTTGACCAGTGTCTGATTTCTCTTGCTTGATCTATATATCATTTGTTATGTGATATGTTGTACTGCAGGTGCAAATAGCATAACATGACAACGTCACGCCAGGGTCAGTGAGCTGTATCTGATAAAGATCCTAACCCACTTCCTCGAGGTGGCCCCAGAAAAAAACAGATGATCCTGTCTTTTTATGGTTTATTTAGATTATGTTTTATTTTTTTAGGAAACAGCTTTCTCAAAGCATCTCTTGCAACTTTATGTCTTTGAACATGTTGTTCCTGTCTTTGATCCATACATTAAAACTGAGAACAAATTTAATTGTTAACTATTGAGTTTAGTCTGTGGCATGTATACTCATGATTTTCAAATGTTGCTCAATGACCTGAGTGGTACATGTGGCATTACATATTTTCAGTTGATTTCTTTCCCCGTATTTTTACATATGGTTACACTGCTCTTCACATTTTGGAGCTCTTCCAACTGTTATACAGCTATGTACGCTACCGTATTTAATAATCCTCTGTGTTTTTATATATGCATTCTTGTTACGTTGCTTCTATAGTTCGTTCAATGTGTCATGTCCACAGATAAACATGTGTATCGTTGTAACCATTTTTGATTATATAACTTGAAAACTTGCATGTGAACTACACATGTTCCTAACGCTTCAAAATAGTGTTTGCCATTCAAACAATCATACCGTCTAGAAAATACATTGATGACAAAAATAGCAATATTCAGGACGAAATCCAATTTTTTTTTTTTTATTTTCATTAGAAACGTTTGTATTTGGTCGTCCATTTGTTATTTTTTTTTATTTGTCACTCCTGTTGTTCGTTTGCTTGATAAAGGCATTGTTGGTAGAAACGTTGCTGCATTTTGTCATTGTTTTTGTAATTTGTAAAACTACAGTATTTTGTGATTACGTGTTTTGCCAATCAAATAGTTTTACTGCAGTCTCATATATTTTGTGTTTTTTTTAAAAAATAACTCTTGCATTTTCATGCACTAAATGGACTCGGTCTTGAACATGATAAACAAATGATCAACATGACAAAACGATTTGCTCTGGAGAATCGGTTGATTTCTTTGTATGGTACCTTTGCGACCACGCGGGCTCAACGTATTACATTCTTATGCTTCTTAGTACTTTCTCTTCCAATGCTTTGTAATCTCTATGGGTATATCCTTGTGTTATTATGCATTCTTTATGCTTCTTAGTTACGTTCTTTTCATGCTCTAAGATAAACATGGTATCATGTTGTACATTTTATTATATAAATTAAAAGATGTTTCATTGTTCTCTTTCAATAGTGTTTGCTATTCATTATGTCTAGAATATTGTGCAAAAATAGCAATATTCAGTCGAAATCCCTGTTTTTTTAATTTTCTTAGAAACGTTGTATTTGGTCGTCCATTTGTTTTTTTTTTATTTGTCACTCCTGTTGTTCGTTTGTTTGATAAAGGCATTGTTGGTAGAAACTGCTGTTTGTCTGTTTATCGTCACTTTGTTTAGTTTTTGATAAAGTATAGTCTATAGTAACTTTGTTTTGTAAATGGATGTTTGACATATAAACAAATGACGTCATTAGTGGGAGATGGACTTTTAGTTAAAGGCGTATACCGAAATTAGAGTGAAGCTATTGTGTTATATTCTTGACTTCTGAAAACAGACACTGATATAACATTTCTAATGAGTTTGAAGTTACAATGCAAAAGTATCATTAATGCTATACGCGCATTTCCGCAAAGAGGCACATATGCGACATCTGTACTACAGTTCACAAGAATTAGAGAAAAAGCTATTTTTATAGTGATACATCCCTACCACATATGTTAACACACGCACATTGTAACGAAGAAGTAGCAATTTGAAAATAGTCTCTCCAGTACTTCCGCCATAACAAAGGGATATAGAAAAGTTCTTAGAACATCCTGGACAGAGAAGAGAAGAAATAAAGACATCCTACAAGACCTGAATATCAAGGAGCATTGGCTCATAAATAACATCAAGTCCCGGAAGATGAAATATTTTGGTCACATTAAACGCCACAGTGGTCTGGAGAGAAAGGTAATGGAAAGCATGGTTCCTGGAAAACGAGGCAGGGACGACTAAGACGAAGATGGCAGCAGGACATCAAAGATACCCTGAACATGACGCTGGAAGAGGCAGAAGAACTTGCAAGAGACAGAGCTTTCCAGGCGGGCTGTGATGAATGCGATCTTCCGCAAGGGACATGCTACTAATTGAGCTCCAGCATTGCCAGTCCCAAGCCCGGAGGTGAAAGGGGATGGCATTATGACATGGCAGCTAACTTTAACTGTAATGTAAGTTATTTAAAAACAATAATACGACTATGGCTATATAATATTACTGGTCTATAGTTTGTGCAGAAGTTTGCTCTCAAGTGTTATGCTATATATATATATATATATATAATCTGTGCCATTACTTTTTTCCCATAATACTGTGTTTTCATTTACTTTTACATAGTGCAAACTATATGAGTATTCTTGTCTCATATCTATCTTTGATACACTCTGCTGAAATATGATTGCATAATATTGATTGTCCTGCTTTCAAGTATTATATTGCTCATTCAACTTTCTATATCGATGGTTCCACATCTTTCTCTCTCATTGTATCAGTGGTATATATTATCATTTTTCTTCTCATCATTTTATAATTTTTCTTCTCATCATTCTTTCATTTGTGTTGTCATCATTCTGTTTGTTAATAATTTCATATTGTTCTGCTAGAGCTTATGCAATCTTTTTTTTAATGTTGTATACATCGTAGATACTGATTTTAAGATACTGATGTTGCATACATCTTAGATACTGATTTTAAGATACTGATGTTGCATGCATCTTAGATACTGATTGTATTTCTCTAGATAGATAAATACTGTTTTCAAATGTGTATTATATCATTAGGAAAACTGTGAAATCATTCCATAATTAATGAGAAGGTTGACACCATCTTGAGTGACCACGTCAACAGAAAAGCCGTCGTTATTTACACCTACGTTTCAGTCTTTCGTCAACGATGTGATTGAGCGTTTTTTTTCACTTTCAGAACTAAAGTAATACGAGAACGCAGTGAGATCTACTCTTCAACATCATGTTTGACAACTTACCTGTGTTGCTGGATAAGTTAGATATCTACGTTACATATATATATATATACAACTATTTGCTGATCACCAATACTAACAATACTGCTAAGATCACTACTCTATGGCAGCGAATAATGATCCCAATACACATTCCAGGAGAGAAAATATGAATACATCCCCCTTGTACTGATTGTCACATATACTCGGGATCTCCTAGAGCGACAGATTAATAAATAACGAGCTAATGAAATCTGCTGGGAAACCTAGCGTTTCAGTTTCAATTTCAGTTTGGAATATCTTCATTGCACTCCGGACATGACCATAGGTGCTCCGATCTCCTTCTCAATATCTCCATCAGCGTCCAGCGACTGAACGTAACACTTCTATTTTCATTGATGAGCCTACTCGTATACCTGTTGTACCGTTCTTTTCTTGCCACACCAATCTTCAAACCCAGTTCTCGCAATCTAGTAGTTGATGTGGATTGGTTTAGATGAAGGTCTTCTCTGCGGCCACGCTCATGAGGGCGTTCACGATGTCAGCTCTGTCCATTGGCTGGCCGTCTGATATAGAGGCAGAGCCAGCCAGTCTGTCTGCTCTCTCATTGCCAACGACACCCATGTGCCCCGGAACAAAGACAAGTGTAATTCTGCAAATTGTTGACGCCTGCAGTGATTCAGTCTATTGCCTGCGCACCGAACCGGCCTCCACCTTTCGGATCATACTCAATGAGTCACTCAAAATGCACGCATGAGTGTAGTTTTGTGACTCTAGCCAGAGTAGTGCATTGGTCACCGCCAGTACCTCCATTGTCATGCTGCTTGTTGTCATACTGAATGCACCACTGGCTTCCTTGATCTTTCTGCCACATGAGCTTGCAGAGAAGGCCCATGCAGATTTTTCGTATGCATACTGATCTACCAGTGCCGCCATAGATGACTTGGTCACTAGACCGCTGATAGATGGCGACCGGAATAACACGGATATCATATACCTGAAACTGGATTTTGGAAAAAGAGCTGTTGGATGACCCTTTCTTTGTAATAAAAACGTATGCAGAAGTGACTTGACGTCGCTTAACATGTATATACATAACTGGGAAGAGTTCACCATTGACTTGCCTAGTTGAAGACTTACTCTGACAACCGGTCTGAGAAATGACATGTCTACATTCAGACAACTTGTTGACTTGAAATGTGCCAAAATAACGAAAACGGTCAGTTCACTATGGACACTACATTCACTGTCTCTCTAATCCTACATTGAAAACAGTCAGTTCACTATGGACACTACATTCACTGTCTCTCTAATCCTACATTAAAAACAGTCAGTTCACTATGGACACTACATTCACTGTCTCTAATCCACATTAAACATTCAGTTCACTATAGACACTACATTCCTGTCTCTAATCCTACATTGAAAACATTCAGTTCACTATGGACACTACATTCACTGTCTCTCAAGTTCTATATTGAAAACAAAAACTGTGGTTACTGCCTGTAATACCGCTATGTGTGCGGTGTTGGACAGGAGAAACACGAGCACGTGGAATGTAATGGCTGAATGGATAGTTCAATCGCCGCTAAACTGTTCAAGTTAGGATGTTTTATTTACGCCCACGACAGACAAAAACTCCTTGACCTTACTGTGGATGTAACCGGCTCCTTACATGGGAGCCGCGCTCTAATCAATTCAACCATATGCTCCACTAGTCTTACTTGATACATAATATATATATATATATATATATATATATATATATATATATATATATATATATATATATATATATATATATATATATATATATATATATATATATATATATTGTGTGTGTAGAACGTTCATCGTAGCATGTATTTATTTCATTACACATAACATTGGTAGGAGTGAAAGAAACATTTCGAAACCTGAGCACATTACTCCTGTGAATCCTGCTTTACAAGTGCAGTGGCCATTTGTTTTATTGCATATGTCGTTACATCCAAAAGAACAGTTTAGACAGGACAATTCTGGTGCGTAACGTCCCTTGGCACAATCTGTAAGATGATGTACATAACTCATATGAAAATTTAACTAAAATGAGATACACGTAATAGCATCGCAAAATATGATTACATAAATATTAATATTATTTATCATATTTCTGTTTCGTTGTTTGCTTGTGACAAGTGTCATAGATACTTGATGTAGTTTCACTGATATGTATTTTGTTAAAGTTGATGATAGACATAGTGTAAAATATACATTAGTTGTACATAGAAAAATCACATGTAATTCCATCAGATAGTGTGTTTACTTGGAATATACAACACGCTAGAGGGTGTGTACTTGATTTGTAAGGAAAAATAAATTTATTAAATGTGATAAAATATTCTCGAATTGATTAGAATGTAAATAAAACAAAGAAATATACAAATCGTTTGCTGCGTTTATAACAGAGACACATCATTATCCATTAGCTTGTCATCAGCAGTTCCCCTAACAGATCTTCGGATTTGTTTTCTCACAGGGAAGATGACTTTTCTATAGTTAGGTCCACGTTATCTATCACATCCTGAATTCATCTACCTCGCGATCTCTCTCTCTCAATCTGTGTGTGTGTGTGTCTGTAACCATAGCTGTCTTGCCCAGTCCCAAATATGGGGTGTAAAGAATATAACCACTGTTTCTGCCACGCAAATCGTAAGAGGCGACTAAGGAGGTTTGGCTGAAACCGGATGCACATGTCCTAAGCGTGTAGATGTTTAGGGGCCTATAAAACCAATGTGCGACGTATACACGTTCTTGGCAAAGATCAAACATATCACAAAGAGTGTTTAAAATTGGTCGTAAAGAACGAACGCAAAGAAGAAGAAGCTACAATTTCCTTTAGTTTAGATTTTCTTGTGGTTGTACATATGTGTTCTCCTCGCTATATATGCTCTACGGACCACACTTCTGTAAATGTTACATGGAAATGAAAATCGTGGCATATCCTAAAGGACGTAGCCATCAACCACAATAAACCAGTCGTTGATTTTCTAGGCACCACTTATACTTTCAGTAGTTTGCCATTGCTTTCTGAACGGTGAAGTCTAGTTTTACATTTTGAAAAAATCCAACGAAAACAAATTTGCTTCCAAACTTGCCACCGTGGGATTTGAACCAGGTACGCTTGGGTTTGTGATCAAGCTCACTACCACTTCAGCTACAGACGCTCACAAATGTTACATAACATGTAAAAATATCAAATATGTCTACATACTACCTAGCTTACCGTTAAAGTCTCACTTCAATATGTTGCTACTACAAATATGTATGATTGGTAATAATTGCATGACTAATCATAGTTACTGTTCTATAGTTAATGCAGAAGTTTGCGTCTCACGTGTTATGTAAGTAGATAACTATTGAATTTTTACATTACTTTTCCATTATTAATCTTTTTCCATATCAGTTGACATATTGGATTATATATGTGCTTGTGTTTTTCTCCTTTGTCTTTGATAAACTTAACTGAAATAGTGTTACTTCATGAAAGATGACCTGTCTTTAATTTGTAATTCATTACTCATGGAGAAGTGTGGATACTTTTACCCACAGAACACATCCAATCCGGTGTAGACAACAAGTCACGATTTGATGCCTATAATAGTCAACAACGACATGACAGCGTTAATAAATGACTACACACTAGAGGAAGATGCTGCTTTCTACAATGATGGTTCCATGATTGAGTAACGTCTGAATGATTGGGATATTACGACTGGAACTAAAGTAAATGTCATCACAGAGACAAGTGACCGCATATGTGATAACTACCAGCAGAATGACTGTGTGACAATATCCATGGAGTGGCTACAAACACAAACAATCACTCATGCATGCTTGTTCGTCGATTCGATGAGCATGAGTCAGAAGATCAAGACCAGTTATGTGCGAAGACATTGAGTGCTGCAATTAACACGAAACGCAACAATCCATACTATCAGCATCTTTGTCCCAGTTATGTAGAAGTGAAAGTCAATGCGAGAGCGAGTTCACTTGCAAGCAATGCTGCGATCAAGAAAAGCTATTTAATGGACACACGCGGCGTCATCAATGATATAATAGAAAACAGACACTCGGGAAATGTCAACGAAGAAGAAGAAGGATATCATAAATCCTGGTTGCACAAAATATGCGTACGGATAGGTGTTTCAAGACGTTAAACAAAATTAGAGAATCCCTGGTAGACACATCAACTAGCACAGAACGGGAGGTTGTAGTATAAATACTCTGTAAGACATGCTTAGGAAGAGATCTGATCAATGATGGACATCTCCGATATGCGATGTAGATGTTCTGCAAATGACCAATTGCCCATTCAACTTGTTTATATCGATGGTCCCAGCTCATTGGTATCATTATGTCAGTGTATACTCTATTAACATGTTCGCTAATATCGTTCTGACTTCATATAATTTATTTTTATTTTCCTAGAGTATTTGGTCATCTTGGTTTCTAGTGTTCACATCTTAGATACTACTGATTATACTATATATAAGAAAATTGTTTAAATTTGTTCTGTTTATTTATTTAACATTTATTTGCATGCATGAAAAAGCAAAGTATTCTATAGTTATTATTTCTTTGTTTGGTTACAAATGTGTGTATTATCTGTTGAAAATCGTATTTGTCACAAATAATATTTTCCAGCTATATGTTTTATGCATCACACATCAATGAAGTTACCATTTGTCATCGTTATTCAGTCTAAAATAAAATAGTATATATTGCTCATCATACTGTAGTTGGTTTAGTTACTCTCCAATGTAACTTTTCTTAAAAAAGTTTAATGCGTAAACGACGAACAAAATTATATTGTATTTAGCATCCATGTTTCTTTAGATCAGTGTCATTCAAAACGTCCACAGAGTCGACGTTTTAAGATGTATGAGGAAAGATGAGGGAATGGGGTGTTGATGCGGTCTGATGGTTCACTTCAAGATGTGCTGGATGCTTCCAAACAGATTTGCAAGAAAATGTATGCAACAATTACAATAAAAAACACCCATATTACAACGTATAGAACACTCGTTTACTTGCTAAGAGTCCAATGTGTGTGTGTGTCAATGTTTCTAAACGGAATGCCTAAGACGGAGACGTTGCGATTATTTGGAGATAGTAGGACCTATGTTAGTTCGTCTATTCTAGAAAAAAAAACACAATTCTTCTAAAAACATGTCCACCACAATCATGTGTCACAAACTATTGCATCGTAATCCAGCGTAGCCTTCCTTGCACTTGCACTGTCCATTTGTTATATTGCATGTGTTCTCGCATCCCACAGAACATGGACGACAGGACAATCGTGTAGCGTAAGTACCGTTGCTACAACCTATAAGAAGATGTAAATATATTCAATGTAAATTCTCAACGTATCTTAAAATGAACATATATGAGACGTGTTCAAATACCAATAAATACCATCAAATATTTGCATAACATGTGACTCCCAAGTTAAAACATGAATACCCCGTGTCAGTATTTCGTTAAGTTAGTATTCAGATATAGAAAAGAACCAATTGTTCGGTTTTATCGTTTTTACATCCTGCCATCTATGAAAGTTACACGCTTGCTAAATGTCAAGTCCGTAGGATGTCCATATATCTTGAAACAGTGGGAACTGGTGTGCAGTCTAGGCATAAATGGAGATGCTACTTCATTCATGATTATAATTGACATTATGTAAATATGAGAAATAACATATATGTATGCTGATCATTAAAACTAACATTACTGTATAGAAAGTATGTGTGATAAGCACACTCTCAATGTTACATATTCCTAGTCCCACCAGACATTGGAGGTCAGACATGATGAATACATTTCACATGTGCTGTTTGTCTCATTTATTAGGTATCTTAGTCCAGAGCCAACTATAAACTACTGGGCCTTCGGCTCAGGTAAGGATTGTAGAATCAGACTCCAAGCTACACATGTGACTGCTATTCTCGGTATTAGTGTATATAGACGATTCATTAGAAATCAAAAAATGAACTGAGTATATATTAGCATATCAATTAAGTTTACACACTATAAGGAATAGCAATATGTGTATGAATATTTTCATCAATTAAATAATCCATAGACTCACAGAATTGAGTAAAATTGCAAAAAAGCTTGCCAGTGGTTCTATTAACATCTTAAATCCAGATCACCTTTCTTATCTAGGTCAGAATACCCGGCCAGTTGTCTGGCCTGTCTAAACCTGGCTGTGCTTAGTCCCACCAGACATTGGAGGTCAGACATGATGAATACATTTCACATGTGCTGTTTGTCTCGTTTATTAGGTATCTTCTAGAGCGACATAGGAAAAAAAATGAACTGTATGAATATGATGGGAAACTTAGCATCATCATACTTATCTGCTAGCGACACTCCGAAGACGACCGGAAAAGCAAATATGTCGTATAGCAGATGTTGTATTTTAGCAAACAACCTGTACAATGATCCAACTATTACCTCAAAAGAAATTATCAAAGCGTGACCTGATGACGCTTGACATTTTAAAATAAAACTGGAAGTTGCTTGCCACGGACAGGTCTAGTTGGAGACATGCTCTAGTAACGGATCTCAGATAAACTTCCAAACATAAAATCCCCATCATAACTTCATTCATAGCAACTCTAGTCTAACAATGATACAATAACAAGTAATGTTTGTATAGAGCAGTCAACATAGATGTATAAACATCATTAGTTACACAATAAATAGTAACGTAATAAACTCATATAAACCTGAGCACAAAAATCCTGTGAATCCTTCCTTACAGGTGCAGTGTCCAGTTACTTTATCGCAAACGTCCGCGCACCCGAAAGAACATGAATGACATTCCAATTCTGGTGCGTAATGACCCGAGGTACATTCTGTAAGAAGATATACATATCTTATGTAAAAATGAAAATGTAATAAAAATAAGCTACATATACAAATATGATTAAACAAACGTTGGTATTTAAAAAAAATAATAATAATATTTAGAACTCATTGATTGTTGGTAACAAGTGTGATAGATACTGATGTTGTTTCATTGATATTTCATTTGTTAACGTTGATGATACCCATCGTTATAGAATGTACATGGGTTGTACATCAACACTTTTCATGTAATACAACCATATAGCATGTTTATTTACACCTTCTATCCAGCATACATTTTTGGGATATCTGACTTACAAGAAAGAACACATATCCTAATGTGGAAGGTATTCTCTATGTGCGACGAATGTACATACACCATATAAATATTCTTCTTTCTTCTTTAGCCTGTTACGCCCTTGGCGTTTAGGGCAGCAACAAACGCACACCATTCTTCCCTGTTCATGACCTTCCTCTGTATTGTGTTCCAGCTATGATTCATTTCCTTCAGTTCTTGCTCTATCGTTCTCCTCCAGGTCGTCTTGGGTCTTTCACGCTTTCGCCTACCCTCTGGAGTCCATCTCAGTGCAGTTGTCGTGTCTGAGCCAGTCTCCATGCGCATCACATGTCCAATCCATCTCCAGCGTCGTCTTCGGATGATAGTGCCCATATTCTCTTGTTGGCATCGTGCAAGCAATTCTTGGTTCGAGATAGTAGTTGGCCAGTACACGCGTAAGATTTTTCGCAGACAAGTTGTGTGAAAGGTGGAGAGTCTGTACATATCCTGTTCTGTCATTCTCCAGCATTCCGATCCATACAACAATGTTGACACACACAGCTGTTGTAGATACTAGTCTTGGTTCTGATGCTGTATTGGGCAGATTTCCAGGCGGTCTGAAGGGTCATGAATGCACTTCGTGCTTACTCAGTCTGTTTTTAATGTCAGATCCAGCGCCTCCTTCATTGCTATTAACACTTCCAAGGTATTTGAAAGCGGTTGTATCTCGGAGGGTTTTACCTTCTAGTTCAACATAAATATGAAAAGCCTATATTGCATTTGAAATATATATATACATTTTTATCCAATAGTTTGTCTTGAGCTCTGGAGTTTCTCATAGATCACCTGTCCCGCCGTCTCTGTAGCTATGTTACTTACAACTTACCTATTCCTCTCCACTGCTAGTGGAGCATAGGACCCCAACAGCTGCTTACCACTTTTCCCGGTCACTGGCTGTCTTCTTTAAGATCTAACAAGATAGTCAAGCGTCCTTCACTTTCTCAAGAAGACGTTGTCTCTAGATTGTTTAGGACGCCATGTTTTCCGTTTTCCTTGCGGGTTTCACTTAAGTGCTTATCTAGTTACACTCGACTGTGTCTTTCGTAGGGTACTCTCGACCCATCGTTTTTTTTCCTCTTAACCTGGTACATCATGGGTTCATGTCCTGTTCTTATTCACAAGTCTGTGTTTGCAACTCTACCATACAATATCAGTCTGAGAATCAGACAAGTCTGTGTTTGCAACCTCTACCATACAATATCGGTGCTGAGAATCAGACAAGTCTGTGTTTGCAACTCTACCATACAATATCAGTCTGAGAATCAGACAAGTCTGTGTTTGCAACTCTACCATACAATATCAGTCTGAGAATCAGACAAGTCTGTGTTTGCAACTCTACCATACAATATCAGTCTGAGAATCAGACAAAGACATCCGTTGACAAAGATATGAAACTTTTGTGTATTGACATTGGTCCTTCCTTTCTTCCTTTCGTTCGCTTGAAATATGTCTATATATTCAGTGTTGTCTCTTGTATAAACGTCACTGTTTTTGTAGCTCACACAGAGGTCCGTGTAGTTTTCTGTCGAGTGTTGTTTCGTTAGACCAGTGAATTTACCTCAGTGTATCATATTCGGGGCAGTCTTGAAGTATTTGCTCTGCAGTCTGGTGTGCCTGTCCACATGTCCACATGGCTGAATTGCCAATTATGAATTGTGTATACATATGGCTGCGGAGCCGATTGTGTCCTGTTCTAAGGCGCAGAATGAAAACTTCTGCTCATATTATAGTAATCGTCTTGTGTTGGTATTTGTGGCTTTCTCATTGATTTAATCATTCTTTTCTGTTGGTGGTAGGTAACTGGCACATCCGGTTGCTCTCCTGCAGCACCTTCCATGGCCAATCGGTCTGCTGTTTCATTTCCTGGTATTCCACACTGAGAGGGTATCCACTTCAAGATGACCCTGCGCTGCTTGGACAATTTAGACAGTAGAGTATGTAGACCTGGCAATTTTATGGACTGGGGTGCTTGGAGTGCTGATTTTGCATCAGTCAAAAATACAACAGGTTGAGGATCGGGTCTGGTATTCAACAGTTGTTCAGTTGCCACATTGATTGCTTGAATTTATGCATCATAGTTGTGACAGAATTTCCCCGTTGGTACTTTAATCGCATCTCTAGCTTTGATTGACATTGGTGACTCGCCATGTTTCCGAGCGATATAGCAACACATATTTTACATTTGAGCTGAATTATCTGACCTTGTTTTCGTGGTGATGGCAGTAAATTTCCACACTGTGTGCAAATGCTTGTTGTGTGTTCCTAATCCTGGCTAACCCATCGTTACCTCCTGATTGGCTGATCTTGCTTCCACGATAGACGCATTCGCCAACATCTTCGATGTGCCTTCCATCAATCAATATCGAGTCTTGCTGTCATCATCAGGTGCCGTGCAGGCTGGAGAAAGCGATCATCCATCTCCACAAATCTCTGTCTCTGGTGTTTGCTATCTCAGATGTTGACGTTCTTCCGTGATGCCAGTTATCTATGGCACCCCATAGTTTCTCAGGATTATACCACATTGGTTTCCGATCTATGCTGTCAATTGGCTTCTTAAAATCAATAAAGCACACACAGAGTGGCCCTCATATTCCATATTGTTGTTCTACAATAATATTCATGTTTGCTGTCAAGTCATATCTCTGTATCAATCGTTAATCTATGTAGCTATGTTCACGCCATTTATCACATTCTGAATTCATCTACCCTGTAATCTTCTTCCCCATGCAAACTTCCTCATAACCGTCTAGTCTAGATCTTCACATCTAGTATGTTAACCCCTGATATGAAATTACTCATAACCGTCTAGTCGAGATCTTCACATCTAGTATGTTACCCACATAGTGCCATTTGACTTGCCATTAAGAGCATACAGTTTTCTTCAATTTCGATTTCCTTCAAAGAATGCCTATTTATTCTCACCTATGTCCATGGTATACTTATGTCACTTCTGTAAAAGATATAATCAAAAGCATAAATATGTGTATCTACTACCTTGTAAACTGCCTATGTCTCACAAATCAATAATTTGTTAATGTTAATATGCTTACACCTAACTTCTTTCAGTGTAGTTTTATATGTTCTATCAAATAACACTTTATTTTCTTGCAAGGCTATGTTTGTCTGACTTTTGATTGTCTTCACATACCATCTCTAGTTAGCAGGAAACATAGATATTGGAAACTGTTGACTGGTGTCTGTTTTATCTTTCTTAATATATAAATTCTTTGCTATTTATGTTTATTTATGTGTCTTTATTCTGCGTTTTGTCACATTAATAAATAGTTGTTATTTTTCTCCTTTATTGTGCACTGTTTGTTCTTCTTCTTCTAACTAGCATTAAAACATAATACATGACACATATTTCTGTACACAACAAGTGTGTCTTGAGAGAGATACATGACACATATTTATGTACACAACAAGTGTGTCTTGAGAGAGATACATGACACATATTTCTGTACACAACAAGTGTGTCTTGAGAGAGATACATGACACATATTTCTGTACACAACAAGTGTGTCTTGAGAGAGATACATGACACATATTTCTGTACACAACAAGTGTGTCTTGAGAGAGATACATGACACATATTTCTGAACACAACAAGTGTGTCTTGAGAGAGATACATGATTTCATTTCAGGTCATTCCCGCCTCTTCTAGTTTTTAATCAACAGTTCGTCTCCATGTGTAACAGATTACCTTTACTGGTTCACTTACCCCTTCCCACTTACCATTGAGTTTATACTACGGACTTTCGAAATCATAGTTCGGCAACAAATAACGAAATGTTGGAATATGCTGGGAAACGTGTTATTTGTACCCTTATCTGCCAGCACCGATAGAGATGTTTGGATCACCTGACCTAGATGGATGACGACTGAATGAATAAGTATATCATTTATCAGAAGTTGGATTCTGGCAATAGTGTTGTGGATGATTCTTCTTCCATCGTTTAACAAAATCCCTATGTAAGAGCAACATGACGTCGTTTGACATGTATACACAAAACTGGTAGGAGGTCCCCAAGGACAGGTCCAATTGGAGACAAACTATGGAAACAGGTCTGGAAACGGGTCTGACAAAAGACAAATCTAGTCAATTTGTTGACTTGGAATGTGCCAAGATAATGTATTAATTAACTTCCCATTGAGTGCAACATTCAATAATATTTATAATCTTATATATAAACAATAACATATATTGTATTTGTAGAGCGTTCAGCATAGTTTATATACATTATTACATACTAAATATGAACATACGAAACTGTTATAAACCTGTGCACATTGATCCCATAAAGCCTTCCTTACAGGTGCAGTACCCTGTTATTTTATTGCATATGTCCTCACATCCAATAGAACAGTTAGGACAGAAAAAGTCTGGTGCGTAATGACCACTGTTACATTCTGTAAGAAGATGTAGATATCTCATGAAATATGTAACGTATAATAAACATGAGATACACATACACGTATCGCTAAATATGATTAAGCAACAGGTAGTATTATTTATCAAATATTACGAATATTCATTGTTTTCTTGTGTCAAGTATGATAGATGCCGATATTGTTGCCTTGATATTTCATTAGTTAAAGTTGATAATGCACATGGTGTGAAATTTAGATTATTTGTACACATCACATGCAATTCAATCAAAAATAATGTTTGTGTAACACGATTTGTAAGGAATATCTCATTTCTAAACATTGGTAAGGTCATCTTTAAGTGAACAGAATGTAACTACAACACATACATATACAAAGTATTTGTTACATTTGAAATATATATACATATTTACTCAGTAGTTGGTCATGACCAACCACTCTAACATTCCTTCAGTAGTATTTATGTCTCTTAATCCAGATGTTCTACCTTCTCCATAAACTGGTTCACATCATCTATCACATCCTGAATCCATCTAGCTAAAGATCCTTCTCTTTTCTTTCTATATAACTGTCTTCACTAGCACTTAAAATATCATTATTATCCAAATAGTTCAATTTTCTTGTTTTCTTACTGTAACAATATATCATTTTCTTCAATATCGATTTTCTTCTGGTGTATTTCTATTTGGTCATGCTATAAGAAGAGCTCTTTTGTAAATGTTACATTCAACAGAGCACATACTTTTACGCACAACCTTGTTAACCGTCCATATCTAACATCAATGTGTTGCTACTAGTATCGTTATGCTCATTGATGTATTGATATATTCTATTCAATACAGTTTTTAATTGTATACGTTTTTGTAGGGCAATGTCTGTTCTTTTTTTAGTTTTCTACACACCAAATTTCTAGTTAGCTGGAAAGACACATGCTAAAAACCGTTTACTATAGACCTGTGCCCCTGTGGCTTGGTGAGTATGATGACAGAGCATGTCCTACAGCACTGCCCCCAGTATGCAGACCTGAGAAGAGGTGGCCCACTTACACCAGCGGTCGAGAAAACTGTAAGTTGTTTATTGTATTCCTATCATCCTATTTAGCTGAAACAGGAGTTAGAATGGTCACCAGACTATTCACAAAGAAACGAAACAGAATGTCAATAGAGTAATGGGCGGTTTAAGATTATTGGTAACAAAAATCGCAAAAAACATCGACAAATAATTTCATCACATCAAGCTCAGCTCTAATTAATACATTATAACCAACATTTTGTCAATGATACTGTGAGGAATACAGTAATATTGGAATTATCTTCCAATAAAATAACTTAAAAGTGTGTCATTGTTTTTCAATTCTAGAATATACAATATAGTTTACCCAAGGGCGCTGGGAATTATTTACTGAAAAAGGGGGCGCTCATTCAAAAAAGGTTGGGAACCTAATTGGTGTAGACTTAAGAGAGACATATCATAACTGAGTCTGGGGACAGACAATCTTGGGAAAATATGTTAACCATCCGAGAATGAAATATGAGAGGAATGGATAGAAATGCAGCGTTAATTTCTACTTTCTTTCAAAATTATTATATCCTTAAGAAAAACTGTTAAAAACGATCATTACTATTTGATGCGGAGGTTGAGGCCTGCTTTAATGATGTCAACAAAACTGACGTAGCTTTTAATACCCACGATTAAGTCATTCATCAACTACATTCCGTTCAACAATTCATGCCCACAGGCCACTGTGAATTGCAGCAAAACTATCAATTCTTCAGTAACGAAACTGTAGCACCCAATCTTAGAATTATACCGACGCAAATGTCTGATGAAGAAATTGCTATAGGAAATCCCTATTTTGTACTATAACGGTTTCCTTCGATGTTGGCGGCATATTTGTCGAGTCTGAAACGAAATTTTAGCTTTTACAGTAAATGCACACATATGACATTTGATGACAAGTCTCATGGAGACCAATGTTAGTATTTGTAGTAGAGTCATGAAATAAACAAGAAATGTAGACTTAGTTGTATTATTGTTTTTAAATAACATACATTACAGCTAAAGTTAGCTGCCATCTCATAATGACCTCCTCCTTACACGTCCAGGCTTGGGACTGACAATGGCGGAACAATCTGGTGACGTTCTTTTCAAATCGCTACTTTTATCGAAACAATGTGCGTATGCTAACATATATGGTATGGAGGTATCACTACAATAAAAAATCTCTTTTCTCTGGTCCGTGTATACTGTGGTACAGTTGACACATGTGTGCTTCTTCGTGGAAATGCGCGTATAGTATTGATGACACTGTTTACATTGTAGCTTCCAATTCATTAGAAAAGCTATGCCAATGCCTGTTTTGAGAAGTCCATAAAATTACCCAATTCTCATTTCGATATACGCCTCTAACTAACCGTCCGTATCGCACTTATAACTTCATCTTTTTATTTATCATGGTCACCCACGAGTTGAAATGGTGCACGGGAAATATAAGAATTGTTTTTAAAAACAATGAATTCGTCCTGAATTATGCTTTTTTGTCATCAATGTATTAAATAGCTGTAAACATTAGTTTTCTTTAACCATGTCAATGGAGGCGTTAAATATATAGCACAAAGAAGGCAACTTCTAGATCCCTGTTTCCCAACGTGGGGCCCAGGCACCAAAAGGGGGCATTTTCATCATTAAGGGGGGCAATGGACTCGTTTAGAGTTAACTAATGTTCATGATGTTGCAAAATCGATATATCGGCTTTTGGATGTCTGTTGACAAAAATGAATGGTGCTTCACAATCACATTACTGAAGTTAAAAAAATAATAAAACAGAGGGGCATACGAATTTTTTAAAAGATTTGGTGGGGCGTGGCACAAAAAGGTTGGAAACAGTGTTCTAAATGGTATGATTGTTTGAATGGCAACAACTCTTTTTTTAGCGTCGGAAAAATGTGTAGTTCACTTGCAAGTTTTTAATTTATTTAATAAAATAGTTACACAGATAAACATTTTTATCTGTGGGAATGACAAGTTGAATGGATTATAGGAAGTCATTGGACTTTGTAGGCACTTTCAGAAGTAAATGTATTAAGAGAAGCACACGTAGGTTGACAATGGAGGTGTAGCTGGTTACAAATACGTTTACGTGGTTACGATCTCCTAATTAATATCTTGCTTTCATACACAGTGAGTCCAGTGAGATTTAAAGTCGACCATGAATCTCGTGTATTTGTCACAGGGCACGTTTAAGTCAGGGATAATGAAAAAGCTGTTACTGTAATAGACTAAAATGACATTCATAACGTATTGATAGGTCATTTCCAGGATTTAGAATTGTGAATCCCACGCCCTGATCATATTGAGATAAGTGTATGTCGATATTGACACAATCTGCAAAGAAGAACATTTATTAAGTAGACCATCAAGAAAGAGGGTGAGAGGCAGATCACAAAAAGATGGATAGATGGCATAACATAATTCTGTAAAAAAACGCACTACATACCTATCCCCTACGGGATAGACAAGCGGAAGCAGCGGAAGACAACCACAGAAAGCAGTGGGCAACAACCCGGTAACAGTGTGACGACAAAACAAAAAGAAGAAGTTCTATCACATTCGATTTTTTTTTTCCAAAGATCACTGATCCTAGTGTAGATGAAGATCAAGTTTCTACTCCGTCCGGAGAGTAACAATAACAAATGTATGTCATGTGAACAAGTTGAGTCGTTTGTGCAGAGACACCAAAGTAAAACATAAATACAAGTTGAGTCATATCTGCATTTATATACTTGTATTCTCCAGAAGTAGTTAATTCTTAATTTTCATGTTTGCTGGTCTTCATGATCTGGTATAACCAATAAAAGGTTCGCCTTAGGTTGAAAGGGGCGGGCCTCGGCATAAAGAGGCTTTAATCCCCTACTTAACAAACAAAACAAGTTGCGCAGATAAAATAATGATTCGCAATGCAACTATGGATGATAATTAAGTTGGAAGCCGCTGCCAGTGCAATACATTATGAATAAAATAACACTGGATATTTGCACACATTCATATCACTATGGTCGCTACATCAGTTGTCTCTCTAGTCTAACTGGATACAATAATATAGTTTCTGATGTGTACGTCGTTTAACATAATGTATATCAATCATTCTATTCAAAATAATTATGATCGTAAGAAACTGTTGGTGGCGTCTGTGGTTTAGGTGATACTTCTGACGTTCTGAGTTCGAATCACGCTGCGGACTGCTTGATTGTAAATTGTTTCACGTGGATTTTTACAAAAGGACGATGGCACTTAAAATGCTAGGGTTAATTCGCAAAGTCCAGTAAAGAATATGCAGTTAACTTTAACTTAAGAAACTGTTACAGACCTGTGCACAATGATCCTGCGAAGCCTTCCTTACAAGTACAGTTTCCATTTTTTGCATTGCATGTGTCCACACATCCGAAAGCACACCCGCGACAACCCAATTCTGGTCCGTAATTGCCATCTCGACATTCTGAAAGAAGATGTATGTACATATATCATGCACAAATAACAAATACTAAAAATAAGTTACACGTAAACATAACGTAAAATATGATTGTACAATTGGTAGTGTGGGGACTTCTTTTTCCGACAATAATAGATCTCAGGTCGAGCCAGCCTCAATTGGGTACCAGAAAATGCACTGAGAATTAATAGCATGTGATGTTGACCAAATCAATCATCGCATGTAGAGGATCAATTAAAACACATTCCTAACGCAGTATTACCTAATATACATCGAAGTATGGAAACGTGTTAATTAGTGACTCTGGCTCAAGTCATCGCGCATGTCACCATTTCATCCATCAAACATGAAGACATTAAAACTCTCCAATAGTACAAGTATACCTTGCCCACATTGTACAAGAATATGTCAAGCCCCCATCGGGCTCAGTAGTCATCTAACGCACACAAAGACACAGATAACGCAATTATGTTTCATTTGATGAAAATTGTGTAGTCATCATCACCCAGTGATGGACGAGCGTCACGTTTATTTATAATATACAGCCCACACGGGTGTGTGTGCATAATTTGTAATGAAGAACACAGTTGTAACATTTGAAATATATGCATCATTACCCAGCAGTTTGCCTATAAATGTATTCGGAAAATCTATCTCATATGAGAGATCCCCCGTCGTCTTTGTAGTTATGTTCGTGTCAACATGTGTAGTTATGTTCATATCAACATTAAACACCAACGTCACCTGCCAGCGGACAACTTTGCCTATCTTGGCAGCATCCTATCCACATCGGCATACATAGACTATGATGTCAACCATAAGATACATAAAGCCAGTGCTGCGTTCGGAAAGCTACGTGTCACTGTATGGGAGCGGAAGGGGATAGGCTTAGCCACAAAGCTGAAAGTTTACCAGGCTATGGTGCTAATCACGCTGCTGTACGCAAGCGAGACACGGACAGTGTATAGCAGACGCGCTCGATAAGAAAACTAAACTACTTCCACACAAGCTGTATACGCAGAATACAAAAAAATAAACTGACAGGATAAAATCCAGATAAAAGTGTTTTAAAGCCGAAGGATTGACTTCATTGCACCGGGTTTTACCCCATATGGCTCTTTACCTCTCCGCAGAAATGGCACGCCACCTGCCGAGAGTATTGCACAAAGCACGAACTCCGTAGCTCCGGCAATAATCCTAGGGGTCTCTGGAAAAACTGCACTCGTGAACAGAAGGACGCGGTCCGGAATCGAACCCACGACCTTCGACTCGCAAGGCAAAGGGTTTAACCACTCAGCCACATAGACCCCCAAAAAAAAAAAAAAAAAATCCAGATAACGAAGTCCTAACAAAGTCATTGATAAATGCATCCCAAAACAGTTGATGCATGGCGGACTTGTAGAGGTCATATATCACATCTGAAATGATGTGGTTCGGGTAGTCAATGTCTTCAAATATGCTCGCTAGTCCCCATAAAGTCATCTACAACAACCGTCAGTCTTCTTCATGCATCATTATATGTGGTCTCTTACTCTCAAGTGAACTAGATTCTGCCTCACATAGTTCTGTGTGTGCTAAATAGCAATCTACTCTCACTGTGAAACTAGAGACTAAAGTTGACTTAGAGGATTGTATATCTGCCCACTTCACTTATTGTAGTTTCCATATGTCTTGTTGCTTCTCTGCTTTAATGTTTGATATATTTCCACTGTCCTCCGCATGCTTAGTTGTCAGTGGCCAACATGCTCCCAATATTAAAGGCTATGCTGGATGAAGTTAGATCAAGCTTGAAGGTGCAATGAAGCGTAGTAATGGGCAGCTCTTCTTGCTATTACCAGTTGCAAGTTGATCATATAGAATATCATTTAAAACATCACTGTCTCAGCCATCTCAGACGTCGCTTATTCAGCAAGATGAACATTCTTTGAATGCCATCACTGTCCAGGATTTATATATCATGTATCCGGTTTTGCAATTTGATGTCATTTATGTTTGTGAGATAGTCATTTGATACCATCAGCACAATCTAGAACTTCACGTATGAATATGATATTCTGCTTGATAACTCTTCCTTTATTTGCAATTATTGTTAGCATTCTTCAATCTATGAATAGTAGGACTAACATTACGCATCATTGTCGTCAGGCTGTTTTGTCTTCAAATTTCAGCTTGGAAGTTTGAACATTGCATGTGAATTCATTGTAGCAGCTCTTAATGATGTTTATGAAACAGAAGAATTTCATAACATTTTATAATACGCCAAAGACGTTCGTGATGTATGATATCAAATGCCTCCTCGATGCAAATAAAGTGTATATATAATTTGATTTGTTGTTCTGTTGCATTGTTCTGTGACATTTATGAAATCAAATATTTGCATTATACAGCTCTAGGAAATTCAGCGTATACCTTTCTCATCTACTGCATACTTACTGCGCTACACTATGACATTGTTTGGGACGGAAATGATGGTTATTCCGCGCTGCTTGACGCAATCGCTAACGGAGCCATTCGTGAGTATTATGTTGGTGAGTCCTCTGTTCCTGACTCTCCTATTATTTGATTATTCTATACATATGTAAACATGTGTAGTAGAACATTAGCTTAACGTTCTTTGTCTCTTTTGAATAGTTGAACGTTTCAATTAGCATACTCTACTGCCTAGCTATTATTAAGAGATGGAGTAGCTGAAATGATCCTCTCTCGCAACATAAATTAATGTCACATCATAATGAGATATTTATGTCACATCAAAATGAGAAATTACAGTGTCTTTACTTCTTCAATTACATTGATCAAGCAAACAATTTCTAGAAAAATAGTTGTTATGACAAACAGTATTGAAAATCAGAGATGTACTAATTTGCGTTCTATTGAAATTTTCATAACAGTTAGATGACAATAATATGCAGGATATCAAAGCTGTGCTACTCGCGTATGTACGATGAGCAAAATAAATAAAATAGCATAGAGGATATGCCCGTTGGAAAACAGCCAACAATAATACAAGGTTGTTAAGTGATGCTTTTACATCATTGATCTTTGAAATCATTGACACATTTTTGTTACAGAAACACATTCCCTTTTCTAATGTCATCACTTGTGTGACAGATTACGCACTAGCTAAGATTTGTTTCATCGTGGTTTCTGACATATTTTTAAAAATAATGTAGCACATGGTACTTTAACAACTTTCATTCCTCGACAAAATCATGTTACCAAGAAGCTAAGTGGCAAACTCAAAGCATCACTCAACAGTGTTGTAGATGTCAACATTAAGAATGACTCCTGGATGACGACCGAGTGGTTTGGGGCCCAAATTTGGGGTGTAAAGAATAGAGCCACTGTTACCTGCCACGCATAGAGGTTTGGCTAAAATCGGATACATGTGTCCTAAGTGTGTAGAAGTCTATGCGTTTAGGGGCCAATCAAACCAATGTGCAACGTATACACGTTTTTGGCAAAGATCAAGCATATCACAAAGAGTGATTAAAATTGGTCATAAAGAACGAACGCAAATAAGAATAAGAAGACTCCTAGAACAATCAATTATTTCATAATCTCTGATGTGATACTAAGACTCCTAGAACAATCAATTATTTCATAATCTCTGATGTGATAATAAGTCTCCTAGAACAATCAATTATTTCATAATCTCTGATGTGATAATAAGACTCCTAGAACAATCAATTATTTCATAATCTCTGATGTGATAATAAGACTCCTAGAACAATCAAATATTTCATAATCTCTGATGTGATAATACGACTCCTAGAACAATCAATTATTTCATAATCTCTGATGTGATAATAAGTCTCATAGAACAATCAATTATTTCATAATCTCTGATGTGATAATAAGACTCCTAGAACAATCAATTATTTCATAATCTCTGATGTGATAATAAGACTCCTAGAACAATCAATTATTTCATAATCTCTGATGTGATAATAAGTCTCCTAGAACAATCAATTATTTCATAATCTCTGATGTGATAATAAGACTCCTAGAACAATCAATTATTTCATAATCTCTGATGTGATAATAAGACTCCTAGAACAATCAATTATTTCATAATCTCTGATGTGATAATACGACTCCTAGAACAATCAATTATTTCATAATCTCTGATGTGATAATAAGTCTCCTAGAACAATCAATTATTTCATAATCTCTGATGTGATAATAAGACTCCTAGAACAATCAATTATTTCATAATCTCTGATGTGATAATAAGATTCCTAGAACAATCAATTATTTCATAATCTCTGATGTGATAATAAGACTCCTAGAACAATCAATTATTTCATAATCTCTGATGTGATAATAATGGGTAAGTTGAAAGTAATCTTCCTCACGCGAGCGTACGATGTCTGTCTTATATAAATTAATTCAACATATTATACCTATTATCTGCTACTGTTGTAGAGTTTTATTTATGATATAAACAAAACTATTGCAGCAATAGTTAACCATTACGAAACGGGAGGGGCTTTTTGTTTAAATATTGGAAATATATAATAGAGTTGCTGTTAATCTGCAAAGAAATGAGATGTGTTTGATTAAAATACAAAGAATTATTATAGAGTTGACAAATTGATAGTATATTTAAAATACAAATTAGGCGCATTGCAATTTCTCATTTAGCATGTTTGCAAAAGTTGTTTTGCAAAAATGCTTAATAATTCCGATTGAGATGATTATTTGCAAAAGTTGTTTTGCGACATGCTTAATAATTGTGATTGAAATGTTTATTGTAGTTTTGTTTATCATGTTAACAATTATAGCATCATAATATTAACAAAATGTGCACTAAATTATAAACCAGATTGAGTGATATTTTGTTTGTTATGTATGTACAAGTTTGTCAATATTTATCAGATAGTCTGAGCTATAACATAACGTTGCAATTCAGCAAAACATATTAACCCAACCTTGAGATGTATCAGTACATTGTGTGTCATTTGTTATGTCCTTTACGTAAATTGATTAAAACAGAATTCACAATATCATGTTTATTGGAGAAACGATTCAGTGCAATTGCGTTGCTAGAACAAAAGTAACAAAACCGACAGCATATTTGAAACAGACATCTATTTTCAAATGCATTCAACTTGCTTTCTATAGCTTTAATCATTTTCCAACTCTCGCTGGCATATATTAGGATTGATACAACATTTGAATAAAAAATTCGTAATTTAGTGTTAATACTATATAACATGCAGTTCCATAATTTATTTAGACTTTTAAAATCTGATGTTGCTTTGCCAATTCGTATCATAATTTCTGTTTTAACATTAACTGTGCAATCAAAATTGCTACCTAAATAGGTGAACTGTTATTTTTATCATTTTAGATTTCAGTGTGATATCTGCATTACTTGCCATAGATGTCTTCATTACTTGCCATAGATGTCTTCATTACTTGCCATAGGTGTCTTCATTACTTGCATGGTGGCTTCATTACTTGCCATATGTGTCTTCATTACTTGCCATAGGTGTCTTTATTAGATGTGGGGGTATGCGGTAACATATTCTATTTGTTAAAAGCGGACGTTGCTAATTTTATGTTTCAGAAGCATCAACATGGATAATTGTATGAATGAAAACATTTAATATACCGACACAACGAAGGAATATATCATCTCAAACACAACGTTACGCATGAGTGGTTACAGGGGACCAAATTTGG
This sequence comes from Arion vulgaris, assembly GCA_020796225.1. Taxonomy (NCBI): domain Eukaryota; kingdom Metazoa; phylum Mollusca; class Gastropoda; order Stylommatophora; family Arionidae; genus Arion; species Arion vulgaris. Next base: position 7,194,392 of record CM036764.1, on the reverse strand, counting down.
GATTTAAATAATATAACTACTGTTACCTACCACGCATGTCGTAAGTGGTGACTAAGGAGTTTGTCCTGAAATAGGATGCACGCGTACTAAACGTGTACGGTCTATGCGTTTAGAGGCCTACCAAACCAATGTGCAACGTATACACGTTCTTGGCAAAGATCAAACATATCACACAGAGTGATTAAAATTGATCGTAAAGAACGAACGCAAAGAAGAAGAAGAAGAAGATACACACCAATAGTTTGAAATACATACACTTTATATGTAAATGTTACAACAATTTAGAGACCTGCACAACGTGATCCTTTATAGAATGGTTTACAATGACAGTTTCCAGAGATGTGGTTACATGGGTCTCTGCAACCCACAGCGCATTTCGCACATGGCAGTTTGACACTGTACGTACCGTTTGCACATTCTGCAAAAAAATGGAATAAAAATATATATATATATATATATATATATATATATATATATATATATATATATATATATATTTATAAATAAATTGTTACATTATCAGATGAGATGTAATAACAAATATGATATTTGATTTCAGTCAATGCATTTGCTAATCGGTAATGCTAACAATTAACACATTCACAGCCGATATTGAAAAGCAAAACACTCTGTGGTCGAATTAACATTAGTTAACATTTTCATTATGTGGATGCATGTACACTGTATATTGTTTTGTTTAAAACAAATTGTAATGAATTATATATTATTGTGTAGATTAATACATGGTCTAGTATCAATTGGTCTACTGCAGGGCTGCCCAACAAGGCGCCCGTGTGCGCCATGTTGTACGGATTACGCTCTTCTGGCTCGCAAAGCTGCTCCGCTGGCCTTAACGTTAATAATTAATTGATAAGAATAAAAACAGCATTTATGAATAACACAATGTTGAATTCTTTTGTCACATCACTCCCAAGAATACTGTATTTTCTCTATTGCAATCGTCTTCATTTTGTAACTATTCTACTGCCACTGATCCCATTCTTAGCTTTGACGCTGAACTAATCGCTGACTTCATCTTCAAATACTATAACTGATTGACATGATAATTAAGTGTTCTTCTATGTGGTAAGCGGCTTGAAAACAGCATATACAGTTCACCAAATGAACACATTTAAATCGAATTCTCGATCAGATAACAATTTAGAAATATATAACTATGCTATATATGCTATAACTAATATTAAAGACATAAATTCGTTCAAAATGTTTCGATGTTAATGTATTTCTAAATGTGGCACTTGGTTTAATTTAATATACCATCTTGGCGCTCCCTACGGTTGTAAGTAGGAATCAATCAGTCACAATAAAGTAATAAATGTGTGTAACAGAAATAGTTTATGATAAATTAGCCAGATAGATGTAGTCTTCCGCATTAACACGGTTATTATAACTTTCAATATAAGTGTATCTAGTATGATTGTGTTTGATTACTGGCATCATTGCAATGTTAGGATTAGAGAACATACTATATCCGTTTAACTTATCGATACGTTAAGTTCGATATGGCCCGATGTAGGTGCACACAGTGAGAATCACTCACAAAGTACTCAGTAAGGTCATGATTTCACATGTACTACACACCATTTTACTGCACTCACGGTTAAACGCCGTGCAGTTCCAATGACATAACTGAATGGAAATATTACAATGTGCAAGAAACTTCACTGTTTAAAATTACACACATCTGAACACACCAACGTGGTAAATTAATAGCATACAAAATCTAATCAATGAATAAAATAGAATAAAAGTCTGTAATTGACTCAACAGAGTTTGTACAGTGTCAGTCATCCGTGTTTGTGTGTCGTAACCTTGTATCGTCGTGTAAGTGTAACGAAGATGCTCTTCAGACTCTGGAAGCAAGGTCTTGATGTGGAACAGCCAGTTGAAGTCAGTAAGCGGCCGCTTTCCCAGCGTGTTCGTAGCGCGATAGACGGTGGGTGACAAGACCCCTGTGAGTGCGGTTCAATTCCGCGGGTTGGTAGAAAAGCCACAGGTTATCCAGATATTAACGGTGTTCGTGGCACCGAACCGAAGGGTTACAATGTCCATAGCACCGAGCCAAATAGCTGAAAGCTCAAGAGCTTCTGGATTAATTTTTAAAAAAGTCAGAATGCAGTAGTTCGGTCCACCAATGTCGCCTTCTAAGTTGTTCAATCAGATGTCGATAGCTATATGTTGTTCGGACTACCCATATCGCCTTCTGATTTGAGCTGCCGAAGAATATTATTACGACGTTCGTACTGCCACTGCTAGTAGATGACTTGCCAATCCGTCGTGCCCAACCACATTTAACACACAACTACAAACATATACCACCATACCATATATCGTTCTTACATGTGCTCCCTCTTTAATTAACATACCCTTTAAATGAACTATGACAATGATCCACTTTCAAATGCTCCCCCCAGATCCAACAGTACAATTCAAACATACATGTGTTCAAAGCTCCGAGTTCTATGGCAGTTATAGCAATACTGACCATACTTGCTACGTGTCTACAATAGAGATGTTTAGAACCTCTGAGTTGTGGTCCTCTCCTTCTCTATCTGGCCATATCGTATTACAATAGTAAGTCAGTGTTAGAAAATGGCTCGTCTATATTGGATGTCATGATTTACTTCGTTTCTCTCTCTCTTTCTGAAAAGAGTTGTTCGCACGCTCATCTGTCCTCGCTGAGGGCCTCTCCTTTCTATGATGTCCATGCATTTTCTTTTCTTCTCTTTTGTTGGTTTGTTCACTGCTCTGCCATCTGTCGGTGTGAGTCTTTCCTTGTGTTATATCGTACTGCAAAATATTTCTCCAGTGTGGCTCAGCTGCGATATCCCTCAATATTTTGTGCCCCTCTTGCTACATTTCTTCTTCCAGATGAGAACTATTGTTACATTTCTCCAATCTTCTGGTGTTTCTTGTGTGATCGAGACTTGGTTGAATAGTCTGTGGAGCCAGCCGATTTCTACCTCCGTAGTTGCTTTGATTAGGTCGGTCGGAATATTGTTTGGGCCTGGTGTTTTGTTAGATGGAGCCATGTTTACAGCATCTCAAATCTCTGATAGTGTTATATTTGGTTCTATTTCTGAAGTTACGTTTACCGTGTGTTCTTGAGTGCTGAGTTGATCCTCTTGTTGTAGGTTGAGAAGTTCATTAAATTAGTGTCTCCATCTGTTCATTATAATTTGTTCGATCATTAAGAGCATGGCCATTTTCATAATTAATACTTTCAGTTGGATCATACTGTTCATGTCTTTCCCGCATGGCTTTAATTTTCTTGTAGAACTTTCTTGTTGAATTTTTGTAGTCTGAATTTAATATTTCGCCATATTCTTGCCATGCTTGTATTTTAGACTTCTTTATAATCTCCTTGGCTTGTTTTCTTGTTGTTCTATACTCAGTGAGGTCGTTTTGATGTTTGTGTTTTGCTCATATGTTGTATTTAAATGTGTTTCTCTTTTACTTCTATTTTTATTTTATCACTCCTCCAAGTTGTGATTTTGGTCTGAGTACCTCTGTATTTTACTGTTTCGCATGTTTATTTGGCTACTTCTAATATAGTTTTCTTAAATACTGTCCATTTTTCTTCTACTAACTTGCTTTCTATAGTTAGTTTAGTAAAATTATCTGTGACTCTTTGAAGATATGACTCTTGTGTGTTGACATCTGTTAATTTATTGATTTTGATTATCTCTTTTGTGGTCGTGTGTTGACCTCTGGTATTCTTCTTGTGTGTGCAGATAGTCATAACTACCGCTTTGTGATCCGTGTCTATGCATACATTTGGTAAAGTCCTTGCGTCTATCACTGACCTTCTCTTTGATCTTTCGACTAATCAAAAATTATTTGCAGTCTAAGTTGTTCCATTTGTACCAGGTACAAATGTGTGATTTCCGATGTTGAAATTGTGTGTTGGTAATTGCTGGTTGCACAATTTCAGGAGTCTTGTGCCGTTTTTATTTATCTGACTAGTGATGCCCTCAAACTGTCCTAGATATGGTTCAACTTCTATCCTATCAGAACCTAAATGTGCATTAAAATCATCCAATAGGCAGTAATCTCCCCTTGCTTTGATTCTATTAATAGTTCGCAGCCGAAAAGCTGAAAAGCGCAAGTGTTTCTGGGTGGGGAGGGGGGAGAGGTGGAGAACCGAGCGGCCATCGTAAATAATTGCCTCAGAGCGGACGGCAATATTGCCATGTGACGTCACAGGCTGAGGCGATGTGTTCTCACAGACTAACTAACTATTGTCTGTTATTATTGGGTAACGCCGATCTAGACAATACATCTTGCAGATGTTAGAAACTTGTTGTTGGATGCATGTGTGTATTACAGAAGATGTTTTCTGATGAGTAGCTATAATTGTTGCTCCCACATACTATTTTAGTTTAATTTTATACAGAATACTTAGAGTAATTTATATATGATTACTAGTGTACTTACATCAGCTTATGGTAGTCTCTCATCAGTTATCCATGAATAAGTAAGCCACATGTTTGCACAACACCACAGCTTGATTAGCACATAAACTAACATCCCTTATCAGTAATCCACGAATAAGTCAGTCACAAGTTTGCACATCACCACAGCTTGATTTGCACATACACTAAACAGTACTACACAAATATATGTATCTACTACTGAATTTTTCTTTCTTTTTTGTGAAGAAGCAGCTTGCTGAACATTGCATTGATCATTCCTTATTTTTCTATAATTGTTGAGGAAAATATTTGCAAATGTTGGAGCCATGGACAATAAAGAATTTCTTTTTTGAGCTCCACAGACACATGCAGTACTGTCTAATGACAATTTTAAGTAGCAATTAAGTAGCAGTTTCAATTTGTATGACAATCTCCTTCTTGTTTGTCGTGGCCAAGAACTTATCTTTATATTCAGATGATATCAGCTTTTTAACAACTGGATATGATATGAAGCAGAGAACAGTGAGGTCTTGTGATGGGTACTTCAGTCCATCCCTATCTATTAAATGTGTGTATTCTAACCAGGACAGATCAGGTTCAATTTCTGCTGTAAAACCCTTAGCTTGTTGAATAAGTAGGCAACATGAAGGGCACTTTAATCTTCTACACAGTCTAAATCAAAGCATGGAATGTTTTCCTGGTGAGCTTTCCTTCTCTTACTGGTAGATTATGCCATGCTTCCACCCATTTACATAGCTGTTCCAAATTCAACAAATGAGTTTATCAGTAGCTGTTATAGGCATGGCAAATGGATTTCGAAGCTTTGTTCCAATAAATGTATTTTTAACATTTATAATGTTCCACCACTGAAGTATTGTATTAATAAAAGTTGCAGTACCATCCGTCTGATCACTGAGCCGTAGAGCTGCAACATTATACTCGTTGAACATAGCAAGGGCTAGAGATACCTTCTGCCTATCAAAACTAGATGGAAACAGTGCTTTGTGAGTAATCGCTGGTGATAATTTGGTAATGTTGTTAAATTATGTATTGTACAACATTTTCAAGCTGGACATCTTTGCTCTCATGAGTTCCTCTGATTGTGATACAGGATAACAAAGGAAAACAAAAGTTTGCTCCGTGTCCTTCTGGTTGATCCAGTTGTGCATATGCATTTCAATATATGTACTGAATCATGAAGCAAAAAGATTGGTGTTCCAGAATACACTGGATTCTCATAAGAGTATGCATTCTGTGAACTTTCTTCAAGTTGTTTGTACACGTTTCTGTTTACTGCATTGTTATCCGCAATAACAGCAAGGACTTTAAAACCATCGGACTTCATTGTATGTATAGTCTGAATCAAATTTCCTTGTAATTCATCTGCTGTCATCTTCTTCATTGGAATTAGTCCAACCACTTCAGTGTAATTGCCAAATACTGAAGAAATAAAAAGTGCCTGCACAGTGGTAGCACTTTCGACTGCATTTGATGCTGTGCCAATCAATTTTCCTCCAGTATAATTTAGTGCAGCTTTGACATAAATTTCATCCATCTGAATGACTACAATTTGGTCAGTTGCAGAAAGTTTGCTGCTCTTGATCTGTAAATATTTGCTGATGTCAGAATCTACAAACTTTGTCAATGGCATAATTAAATTTCTGAGTGTGCCATGATGGGAAGACACAGATAATTTGATCTTCTCAGAAATCTATAGCATACTGGGGATTTTATATATGTCATTAATGCAAAACACTGGGTGTTACTACTGTACCGTTTTCCGTTATCTGTAGTTCTGACCAGCTGCAACTGTTCAGCGAGGAATTGAAGTGTTTTCTCTGGCACAACACTAGTGCTTGTGGATGATAAACTAATTGCTTCAACCAGATTAGCATGTGTATGTAATAGAAGCTTTGTCATGTAATAGTCAACAGTTCGATTTTCTTCTAAATCTGTTTATAAACAAAAAGACAAGAGATTCTCAACATGAGACCATCTCTCAATTTTTCCACTACTTGACAGTCAGTTAAGGGAACTTTTTTCTATGGAAACTCCCTTCAGATGAACACTAAAGGACATGTCCTGGTCTATTTTAATACACAGTTCTATAGCTTGTGCTTCCATGGTTTCAACAATTACAGTATACAATAGAACATATTCCTTGTCTTTACATATCTGAGAAACTTTGCATTTAAATTTCTTTAACCTTGCTTCATAACTGTCCTGAAAAACTTTAAAATCCCTGATCAGATCTGACGCCAGCCAATCTTCAACATCTTTATTATACCTTTCTTGTACTGCTGTAGCTCATGCTTGTGGATTCTTACGAAGAACGACAGGCGCTTTTGACATATAAGAAGGAAGGTTAGGAAACACAGTGGAACAGCATCAGGTTTTAAAACTACACAACGCCTGTCAATAATGTGTTCTACATCATTTGCATCTGTATATTTATAAAAAGGAAATAGAAAAATACATCAGTGGTTATTGGACGTATAACGACAGAATGATGCTTTTAAAGATCAGAGCAAAGCCATTCGATATAGCAATTATCGAAACATACGCTCCAACATCAGACCATACAGATGAAGAAATCGAAAAAATATTATGAAGATTTACAACAAATTCTCAAACAAGTAAAGACAACTGACATACTAATTATAATGGGCGATATGAATTCAAAAATTGGCAAAGGCAAATACAAGAACATTGTAGGACAATACGGATTAGGAACAAGGAATGAACGAGGAGATAGGCTTATCCAGTTCTGTGAAGAAAATAACATGGTTATATGCAACACATTTTACCAACAAGAATCTAAGAGATTATACACATGGAAAAGCCCAGGAGATAGAAAAAGGAACCAGATAGATTTCATCATGATTAGGAACAGATTTAAAAATAATGTAATGAACACCAAAACATATCCAGGAGCAGATATAAATTCTGATCATAATCCAGTGATGATCAAACTAAATATAAAATTAAAAAGATAGACCAACCAACAAGAAAAGAACCACATATAGATATATCAGCACTTAAACAATCAGAGATACAACATAAATATTGTGTGGAAGTAAAGAACAAATATGAATGCCTAATGACAGAGTGCTTAGAACAATACAGAAGAGAAAATCCTGAAGAGAAGTAGCCAATAATGGGATTGCTTAAAACAGAGTATACAAACTGCAAACAAAAACCTGCCTGTAAAAGAATCCATGAAAAATCAAATGTGGATGACTGATGAAATCTTAGAAAAAATGACAGAACGAAAGAAAGCCAAGAACACCCCAAAGTATACAATTTTAGACAACGAAATACCAACATGTGCAGAACCACAAAAGTAAACTGGTTAGAAACAAAATGCAAGGAAATAGAAGATATGACAGAAAAACACAGGACTAGAGATATGCACAGAGAAATAAGACAAATGACAAGTAAGAAAAATACTATAAAAGGTGGAGGATGTATCAAAACAACAACAACCAACTTTTGTTTGATAAAACAGAAATATTGACAAGATGGACAGAATATGTAACGGCTCTATTTGATGATCAAAGAAGCAGTAAACACAGTATAAAGTGCAATGACAGTCCAAGAATATTAAAATCTGAAGTTGTAAGAGCAATCGAAACAATGAAGCGAGGAAAGGCTGCAGGATTGGACAATATTACTGTGGAAATGTTAACCTCCATAGAGGATTTTGGTATTTCAACCATTACAGATTTGTGCAATGATATATATAACACAGGATATATACCTAGAGACTTGAAGACATCAGTATTCATACCACTACCCAAAAAGCCAAAGCACAGGAGTGCACAGACTATAGGACAATTAGCCTGATGAGCCACATAACAAAAATACTACTCAAGATCATACATGAAAGAATTAAAAACAAGATAGACATAGAAGTAGGAGAAGAACAGTTTGGCTTTAGAAAGAACAGAGGAACAAGAGAGACAATACTTTGTATAAGACTACTCGCTGACAAGTATATAGAAGTGCAAATAAGTATCTACTTGTGTTTCATCGATTATAGCAAAGCTTTTGACAGAGTCCAACATGAAAAGCTAACATATGTCTACAAGAAATAGGCCTAGATGGGGATGATATCAGACTAATAAGTAACATATACTGGGATCAGACAGCAATAATAAAATATGAAAATATCTACTCTCCATACATAGACATAAAGAGAGGAGAGTGAGACAAGGATGCATACTGTCACCAAGCCTATTTAACATCTACACAGAGAAAACTTCAAACAACTAGAGGGAATGCCAGGACTCAAGATCAATGGAAAAATAATAAATAACTTAAGATATGCAGATGACACAGTATTGGTAGCAGAAAATGAACAAGATCTACAAGAATTAGTGGACCAATTGGACAGAACTAGCAAGGAATATGGATTAGACATTAACATACAGAAAACAAAAACTATGGTAATCAACAAGGAAATGGAAAAACCTAAAATGAATATAAAATACATGGAGAATTACTACATCAAGTAAAAGCTACTCCTATCTCGGTCAGATGATAACAGATGATGGCAGATGTATAACTGGAATTAAAAAGAGAATAGGAATGGCCAAGGATAATTTCAATAGTATGTGAAAGTTACTGACATCCAAACAAATCACAAACAGGCTAAAAATTAGAATGATCAAATGCTATATATATCCTATATTAATGTATGGCTCGGAAACATGGACAATGAACAAGCAGCTAGAAGACAGAATTGATGCATTTGAGATGTGGATATATAGAAGAATAAGCAGAGTTCATGGACAGAAAAACAGACAAATAAACACGTTTTAGGAAAACTAGGCATGAAGAAACAATTATTAAGAGAAATAAAATTCAGACAAGTAAAGTATTTTGGGCACATAAAAGGCATGACACCATGATAAAACATTTACTAGAGGGGAAAGTTGAGGGAGAAGAGCAAGAGGAAGACCGAGAGATAAGTGGGAGGAAACTTTAAGAAATGGACAGGTTACAGTCTGGCAGTGTGCAACACCAAGGCGAAAGACAGAGAATGCTGGAGATTCATTGCAGCCAACCTTCGATGTGGAGACGGCACCTGATGATGATGATGATTTATCTAAACGTATTAAATCTGTCTTTCTTTCTTTCTCGAATCCTGTTTGCCTCACAGCGTCAGGTCAGGATGAGATTTCTAAAACGGGTCCTAGTATGCGCTTTGTAAATAGTCTCTTTCGTCGCCTCTGTTATCTCTGAAGTCCATCTTTTGCGTTGCCGGCATTTGCATTGTACCCATTGTATAGGTGCAGCATTACTCTTTTATGTGCACTGTCTGATGGTAATCTGCTTACGTGGCCGAACCATTTAATTTGTTGTTTCTTGATGAAGTCTAGTACTGATGTTGTACCCACTTTTTTTGTAGCAGTGGGCTTGATGATGAAAATGTCCTGGAAGAATATCCTGGGCACGGCAACCAATAAACGCTGAGACGTGTATCAGTGGGCTTGATGATGATGATGAATACTCCTTCTTCTATTTAATTATATCTGTTTGGCCACGCACCACCGGTAATTACACCGGACTAAAGATGATTGTAGTTTTCTTGAAAAGTTCTCTTTCTGCTGCTGTAAGATCTAGAAAATCACTTTCACCATAAATCAATTCACAAATGCCAACATCTCAAATGAAAGTTAATCAAATTTTAATTACTCTCTGCAAACCTTGCTGAGAACTTCCTCATTCTATTTTTACATGAAATTAAAAACAATAATTCCACTATATCAACATATCTCTAGAGATCCCATGGCTCGACAGAAAAAGTTTACACTTTCTTAACTATCTACATAGGCCTACCAGAACCAAAATCCCTACTGGCCCATCTAGTCTTCCATGACCACTGGATCTCTATAATATCTCTATAAATCATAGGGTCGGCTCTGCCCAAGCCCCCTGCAACGACACCTGTCCGCCGTGTTGTTTCAATCCATCTCTATCTCTCTCTGAATTCCATCTCCGAGTATTTATACCAGGCTGGCATTGCGCAATCTATATCCCCCCGAAAGATCTAGATAGGATGTTTATTTCACACCTACTACGTTCATTACAACTCAACTAATTGTATTGGTCTGTTTATTTCAATCTACCAATAATTTGCTTCCCTTGTTTACCAGGCTGCTCAGTATAATCGTGTCATCTGTTCTCGAACATGTTTCTAGTAAACATGGAATTTTCCTATCTGTCTACAATTCATCATCATTATCAAAAATGCGTTGTTACCAACCCTTCAAGCAGTATGTCGTTGAATAATACCCCGGATATCACGTGATGTTTATTACACAATACATTTCCAAATTGCGTCCAATTTTCTTAGGTACACTTATTTTTCTTTCTCCTAGACTTGCTAAGATTTTATTATATAGCCTGGTCATTGCTTCCTTGCTTGCATTTTACTAGAAATATATCTTTACTTATCATTATCTCCTGGCATAAATAACCTCACTACTACATTTTCCTGATGTCTTCCTTTCTCAACCGGTTTCTTCTTGTTACACCCAGCATTCTGCGTAAACACTTCATCTCTGTTGTGTATTCAATCGTCTCTAAAATGTTTGATACAAACAACACTATGTTTCGTGGGAAGCCAATCTTGACGTGGAATATTTTTGATCCATTTTCCCGAATTTCCTGACGATTTTCAGTTGGAACCTTTAACATAATCTTCCTCATAATTTAATCTACAATTTTTTTTTACACAACACTTTCTAGACATCGTTATTTTGTTGTTAAGGAAGATAATTATTAAATTAAAACTATTTAATTATAATTATACAATAATTAACAGACTAACTAATCCAATCGTAGTAATACAGGAGAGTAATAATCCTTTTGAAAATTGTCTCACGTATCCGCCTCATGTATCGGCCATTAAAAAGGGAGCGAATTGCCATTTAAATATAGTTGGCCGTGGTTAACGGCGTTTCAGGACCTATATATCTATGTTGGTCATGTCTATCCATTCTCCCGAATTGTGATTGTAATAATTCTTTCTGAGATGTACTATATGTCTAGAAGTGACTTGGCTTTGTCTGGATCTATGATGACTCTGACGCCATGTTTAGCTCTTGCGTTGTTGTCTACTCCTGCGTAAGCGTATGCGTAGTCTTGATGTAACTGTTTGCAGCATTGTCTTTTGTGTTGTGTGTGTTTGTCTGCTTGTCCTAATATTGCAATTTTACGTTTGTTCATTTGTTCTACGATGTGTTGAAATGTTCCTTGTGCTCCACATATATTAATAGTGCATATCTTGGCGATATTTCTTGGACCCCTCCCTTCCTCCCCCTACCCTGTATCCCTGCTTACCAGTTTTCGAAATCTCTTCATAATTCTACGAGCACAGATTAGATTATAACACTGTTAGCTTGATAGTCTTGTCCCAGTGGTTTGCTAGGCTTGGCCCAGTGGCTTGCTAGTCCTGTCCCAGTGGCTTGCTTGGCCTGTCCCAGTTGCTTCAGAATTCCATAGATGCGTCAAACGGTGCACTAGTCTATTTCATTCCGGCTAGAATACACAAATTCCATCCAAAGCAAACTGAAAAATCGACTTTAGTTAGAGGCCGGCTGAAATTTACAACCAGCTTGCCACGCCATCTTGACCGAAAGGATTATATACATTTAATTTCTGATATGTGACATAACACTAACTATTTACTCGTTCTTGACACATGCTCACCTTTATCACAATAATCGCCCCAGAAACCAGAAGGACACGATATACAACGTCCAGAAAAATAGTTGCAGATGTTTCCTTCACATCTTGTATTGCATTTTTTGAGCAATTGAATCCAAAAGCCAACTGACATCCTTTATCACAAACACCAGTCACAAAACTCCATGCATCAGTTTTGTTGCAGTTACATACTTTATCACAGGAAATGCCGTATTTGAAATCAGGACATATTTGATCTGGTGTTCGGTGTGTATAAAACGGACAAGATATTAGTTAACTGTAGATGTTATATTTGAGTGCAGGACATGAGCATTAAAGACATGATGTAACACAGGTAGATAAATGAATACAAAATGAACATATCAACTAAACGCATGTAGTAAATATTTGCTTGTTAGTCGTAAGTTAAATGGATATAAATATACGTATTTTTTGTCGAATTAGCCAATAGAAACAGTAAGTGACATATACATGATAAGTATCATCTAGAGATAAAAAACATTACAGCATGACAGAGTTCAGCATCAATGCAGGAGATATGGGACATTGGAAGTGTTGAAGACAATCTCTGGTGATGATGATAAATAATAATATCATGCAACGCCAGGTAGTATAGCTATAGTTTATTTATTAATGTCTGTTCATGTTTCCAGAGTTTTACCGAATCAAGCTGTTTACTGAATAAATAGAAACAAGATATATGTGCTATTGATGTCCACGAACTTACACAATATGTTTTTGTTATACGGTAAGTTACATCATTTAGAAATGATATTTTGTAACAAGGATAACAACTCGTGAACTTATGTGATTTATCAGTTTTACATACTTTACATAACTTAACTGTAATATTGTGTTCGTTAAGTGCACTCGTGCATGGGATTATGTTATGCAATTGTCAAGTACAAGCAACGGTACACATGATTGCACGACTAATATAATACTCGTTGGCGTATCTGTCATCAGCAATACTTAATGGCTTGAACTTGCAAAATAATCCCGATACAGATGTTAGCTGTAGTAGTAAAATATTAACTTATTATATATATATATATATATTACGTAATTATTACTAAGTACTTCTGAAGAGAAGCTAGGATGGGTCGGCATTATAGTATGGCCTACAATATCCTGAAACAAGTATAGAAAATGTTCCAGACATCTACTGCATTCAGATGGTATTAATTGATTTATATTTATTGTTCTACTAACTGCTCTCCTCCAGGTTTTCTTACGATGTCCACGTTTTATTCTACTCTCTGACCTCCATTTCAGTGCAATTTTGGTGATACAATCTATTGACTATAATAATTTAACTATGACACTACGGTAGCAGTTGTGTACAAGTGAAGGCTAGGAGTTGATTGCAATTACGCGGCGTGAGAAAGGGGGTACACTTGGGCATACATGCACACTTATACTCACCGCCAAATACTCTAAGCTCGCAAAGAGTTAACGTCCGATCAGCTGCTGGCATATTTTCTGATTGTTTGAGTGTTATCTTCTTGATTGGTGTTAGTGTGGTAATAGTCAATGGGTAAAATAATTTAGAATAGTCACAAGTGTAGTTGGTATCTATCTTCATATTACTATCATAGAGTGACATACGGAATCCTGCAAGCCGGTGTTGAAAGTCTGCAGTAGAAACAAATGGTATACATCACATACTTATATTTGGTTATTGATGTGGAAGTCTATATGTGAAAGTCTAGTATCAGACTAGACTATCGTATAAATATAGTTAGATCAACAAATGAAGAACATACATGAATCTTTCTGTTCCTATTACTCTAGAGTTTTACTGCAAACATATCAGATATTGATATTATATTGCGTGCAGAGAGCAGTTTGCATGATTGTATTTTTTTGTATCATTATAATCAACTAACCAGCACTGAGCAGAGTATTGTCAGCCTAACAGTTTATAACTTATCTCTTCCATAGATCATATGTTCCACCTCTGAAGTCGAAATACTCAAATTATCAGTTACATCCTAGATTCGTCTCCCAGTTGTCTATCTCTTCTCATCTTTGCCGTGATGCCTCCTTCAATAATTGTCTTCTTAAATACTTACTGTCTTTTTATATGTACAAAGTAATTACATTTTCTCATTCTCGTTAGCTTGACTAGCCAGCTTTATTTCATTTTGAGCTTTCTTCTGGATAGGTGTTTGCTTTCAGTTATCGGTTATATGAGGACTATCATCATAGCACTCCGAACATGTCCATATGTGCTCCGATCTCCACCTCAGCAATTACAGCAGCGTCCAGCGGCCCAACTCGCCAGTTCGATGTTGATTAATCAATCTCTTTGCATATTTAGTATGTCGTTATTTTCGGGCTGCACCAATATCGACACCCATCTCTCTCAGTCTGGTCACCGAGTGGGATTCACTGCCCTGAAACTCCTCTGTTTGGAAAGACTCAATGTCATTTCGGTCCATGGCAGCTGCCTCTGATATTGTAGCAAAGACATCCAATCTATCAGCTCTGTTTGCTTTCTTATCTGCCAACGCTATATGAAGAACTCTTCTGTTGCATTTATATTCAAAATCGCATTCATGGTTTCCACTCTGTCAATAAATATGAATACTTCACATCCATACGTTACCACTGGGAATATACATGCTCTTCGTATCTTGGTCTTCATAATGCATAATGTTATTATATTACATAATGATACGATCGCGAGAGATATTACATAATGATACGATCGCGAGAGATATTACATAATGATATTGCATTGTGTAGTCTGGTATCAAAGTACATACTGATATCATATTTCATATGTCTTATAGCCCACTGACACTATATACCTAGAGAGGGGTTAGTAGTGACCAACATCAACACAATATATGTTCTTCATGTAAAAACGGTTGTCCTTCTGAGACGATATACTGATTCGATGTAGTGTTTAAGATGACGTCAAGACAGTATACTGGACACATTTATGATATACTGCAACATGAATCTGTCCGGGGGTACGACAAAATGACGAGAGAATGGGTCAAGTGGTGACGTGTATAGTAAGTCTTGCACTAAGAAATTAAATATGAGTAAATACCTTGTACTAAGATAATAAATATGTGTAAATACCTTGTACTAAGATAATACATATGTGTAAATACCTTGTACTAAGATAATAAATATGTGTAAATACCTTGTACTAAGATAATAAATATGTGTAAATGCATTGTACAAAGATGATAAATATGTGTAAATACATTGTACTAAGATGATAAATATGTTTAAATGCATTGTACTAAGATAATAAATATGTGTAAATGACTTGTACTAAGATAATAAATATGTGTAAATACCTTGTACTAAGATAATACATATGTGTAAATACATTGTACTAAGATAATAAATATGTGTAAATACCTTGTACTAAGATAATAAATATGTGTAAATGACTTGTACAAAGATGATAAATATGTGTAAATACCTTGTACTAAGATAATAAATATGTGTAAATGACTTGTACAAAGATGATAAATATGAGTAAATACCTTGTACTAAGATATTAAATATGTGTAAATACCTTGTACTAAGAAATTAAATATGTGTAAATACATTGTACTAAGAAATTAAATGTGTAAATACCTTGTACTAAGAAATTAAATATGTATAAATACCTTGTACTAAGAAATTAAATATGTGTAAATACCTTGTACTAAGATAATAAATATGTGTAAATACCTTGTACTAAGATAATAAATATGTGTAAATGACTTGTACAAATATAATAAATATGTGTAAATACCTTGTACAAAGATAATAAATATGTGTAAATGCCTTGTACAAAGATGATAAATATGAGTAAATATCTTGTACTAAGATAATAAATATGTGTAAATACCTTGTGCTAAGAAATTAAATATGTGTAAATACCTTGTACTAAGAAATTAAATATGTGTAAATACCTTGTACTAAGAAAATAAATAAGAGTAAATGCCTTGTGGCCAATGCACTATGTAAAGATGTGATATTGTTGAGTTGTTTTTCTAAAAAGACATACTGCGTAATTTGACTTTTTAGAAATTTAGTAGAATTCATATAATTAGTTTTACCTTTTATTGGTTTTCTTGTGTATTTTTTTGTCATATTAGCAGACGTATAAATTAGACATCGTACTGTTTCAATGTATGTGTTACGTACACAGTGGACAATAATTATACCATTTGTGTTAGCAGATATCAAAACAAGATCTAAAGTCACATGAATGACTTCATTGCACATGGTTTTCCACATGTCTACACCCCTCTATGTATAATAGGGTCATAGTGGTCAAGAGAACTGCAATCGGATTTTTATAGGCCACACCTGTGACGGCCACAAAGGTAGCGTCAGGTAATTAAACTATTGACCGATCTGATAACGTTTCAGAATTAAGAGCCGACTGAAAAGGGGGATGGAGACTAAAATGCTATTGGCAGCCATTGAGTGTTTCTACAGGTGACAATCAAACAGGTTAATGGCTGGTAATTAATCTATTGGCAGCATTGAGTGTTTGTTTCTACAGGTGACAATCAAACAGGTTAATGGCTGGTAATTAAGCTATTGGCAGCAATTGAGTGTTTCTACAGGTGACAATCAAACAGGTTAATGGTCGGTAATTAAGCTATTGGCAGCAATTGAGTGTTTCTACAGGTGACAATCAAACAGGTTAATGGTCGGTAATTAAGAAGTCCAGTTCAGTGGGTGATTGTATAGTTAGAGAGGGCAAAATGTACCCTAGAGATGTCCAGATAGGAAACTTTCAGAGATAATATATATATGGCCCTTTTCATCTTTACAGACGGTCAATTGGCAAGTGTTTTACTGTGACAACTTCTGAGTTTTCGCTTTTCTCTCTTGTCGTTCAGCTCGTACATAAGTCTCTTCTCAAAAGACTCTGCGCCGTTTCGTAATTTGGCTTTCCACACAACTCTGTCATCAGCTAGTCCCTCCCATGTGCTGGGACCTATAGAAACGTTTATCATTGAGGCTTTGCAGACATCTTTATATCTGAGCAGTGGTCTGCCCTGGTGCCTCTTCCCTCTGAAAGTTCACAGAACAACATTTGTTTTGGTATGCGATAAGTTTCCATTCTTCTCACATGTCCCAACCATCATAGTCGTCTACTGCTGAGCATGCCCATGATGGAAGGCAGATTTGCACGTTGTAGTACTTCAGAGTTGGTTATCTTGTCGTACCACCTGATGTTCATAATCTTGTGGAGACATCGAAGGTGAAAGATGTTAAGTCTTCTCTCGTGTCTTGAGTAGGCTGTCCATGTTTCTGAACCATATAGTAAAGAACTAATAACACAGGCTCGATATATTTGAGTCTTCGTCTGCAATGTTACATTTTTGTTGTCCCACGCTCGCTTTGATAGTATGCCGAATGTAGTAGCCGCACTCCTATACGAGCGTTGATTTCTTCATCAAGAGAAAGGCTGGCAGTGACCGTGGACCCAAGATAGCAGAATTTTTGGACTGGTGTTAGATGGTTGCCATTTAAAGTGATATTTGATGTCATATAGACAATGAAGTCGTAGAGATAAAACTATTGAAGATTTGATCTTGAAAAGAACTTGTACAGACTAGACCAAATTTAGGTCGAACAGCAGAACTTGTGATCAATCAGATAAGCGTCAGTCCGGTTTCTGTGCAATTCAGATCAAAGGGATTCCTGGAGTTTTAGCCAGGGGGAAATAAGTCAAGCAGGGATGTTAATGACAGAGCTACGGGCAGGGGTGCTCTCAAGGGACCAGGCAATTGGTTCTAGCCAGGTAAATTTCCTGATCACCTGAATAGGTCTGGGAACAAAGGATGGTGTTTTTGGATTGGCGGAGAAATAGACGAACAGAACAGACGAGCAGGAGAATAGCGTGGACAGAGCTACGAGGAGGTTGTTGAAGAGAGGTAGTTACCATCAGAACACAGAGCGGAGAGGACAGTCAGTCGATAGGAGCTAGGAGTACAGACGCAGAGATATGAACTTAGCAGAGGAACTTAGCAGAGGAACTTAGTCGAAGTGCTTAACAGAAGAAATTAGCAGAAGAAGTTAGCAAAAGAACTTAGCTCGGTCCAGACACATAGAAAACCAGAAGACAGAGAACTTGAACAGAAACAACGTATGCTGATGACTATCCGAGTGGGGTAAGATATCAGGCCACCGGTGTTAGAGTGGACTTGGAGCACAGGTTAGAACTAAACAGTGTGTAAAAAAATAGACAGATTATTCCTTATAGAAGTGCTTACAAGATAGACAGTTCACTAAAGAGTGACAGATTGATTTTAAAAAGTGTGTACAAGATAGACATATTATTCCTTATACAAGTATTCGCAAGATAGACAATTCCTTAAAGAGTGTAGAAGATAGACAGATATTACCAGTGTTTACAAGATAGACAGATGTTACAAGTGTTCCCCATATATTATACATTACTTGGTGAACAATTACAATATTAGTTAGTAGCTATATTTTACATTGTTATGTGCATTGATATGTGTTTTAAATTGCTTGTTTGACATTCTTTTCAGAATTTTAATTGTTTTATATGTATATGTTATTTTCAATCCCAAGTAAGATATTCTGCAAAATTATCATAATGCGAATACAAGAAGCAATAGATAAGTGTCTACGAATGGAGCAAGCAGGATTTAGGAAAGGAAGAGGAACAAATGAACATATATTTACCCTGCGTAACATTTTAGAACAATGTAGCGAGTGGCAAAGGACTATATACATCAACTTCATATATTTTGGAAAGGCATTCGACAGTGTCCACAGAGACAGCCTATGGAAGATACTAAGACAATACGGCGTACCGCAGAAGCTTGTCAACATCATAGCCCTCTTCTATAAAGATTTCTCCTGCAACCTAAAGAATTCCAACAAAACATTCCCAGTAAAATCTGGTGTAAGACAGGGATGCGTAATGTCCTCTCTTTTGTTTAGTATTACAATTGACTGGGTGCTAAAAATGCCATAAAACAACAAGCACCAAGAGGAATAAGATGGACCCCTTTCGAGATGCTTGAGGACCTGGACTTTGCAGACGATATAGCCCTGGTGTCTCACAAATATGAACATATACAAGAGAAAAGTACAATACTTCACAGCACGGCAAAGACAGTTGGCCTCAAAACAAACACAGGAAAAACAAAAATTATGACAAACAGTGAAATCCAACAACCAGTAATGTTAGAAAATGAAACACTGGAAAGGGTTGAGCAGTTCACATATCTTGGTAGCGTACTGACACTAAATGGTGGCACAGAGGAAGATATAAAATCACGTCTAAGTAAGGCCAGAACCGCTTTTGCCAGAATGAAACCAGTATGGAAGTCCAAAATCTACAATAGGACCACAAAGCTTAAACTCTATAAAAGCATTGTTTTGCCAGTTTTGCTCTACGGATCAGAGTGTTGGAGGATGACCAAAGGAGATACTAAGAGGCTGTCAGTTTTCCACCACTCTTGTCTTCTCAGAATCTTGGGAATCTTTTGGCCAGTAAAAATATCCAATAACCAATTACTCCAAGATACAAGACAAGAGGCAATGAATGACATACTCAAAAAGAGAAGATGTAAATGGCTCGGACATGTTATGAGAATGAGACAAGAAATGCCTGCAAGGGTAGCCCTCACTTGGACACCAGAAGGAAAGAGAAAGAAAGGCAGACCACGGACAACATGGAGGGGCATGATGGAAGAGGAACTGGAAACCGCATCTCTGACGTGGGGCTCTGCGCTGAAGGTTGCACGGACAGGAGAGCATGGAAAGTCCTTTCTGAAGCCCCATGTGTCACTAGGCATGACGAGATTAAGTAAGTAAGTAAAGTATATGTTATTGGTATTGAAATAAATAAATAAAAGTTTGAGACTCAAATAAGATTCTTACATAGATGAGAAACAGCCATTTCGTTTAGTTGTATGTAGTTAGTAGTGTTGAGCAAACAGTCACACACGGAGAGTGGCATGTAGTTAGTAGTAATGAGCAAACAGTCACACACGGAGAGTGGCATGTAGTTAGTAGTAATGAGCAAACAGTCACACACGGAGAGTGGCATGTAGTTAGTAGTGTTGAGCAAACAGTCACACACGGAGAGTGGCATGTAGTTAGTAGTAATGAGCAAACAGTCACACACGGAGAGTGGAAGTAGTACACGTATATATACATCCCCTTGTACATATGAATAAATGTCAAATCGAGAGTGTTTCCCAAAGCAAAACTCAGTATCAGAAGAAATAATCTTAACTATCTCCAAACAAGACACGTTCAGGAATTGAACCCGTATTCTTCAACATGCTTGGCAACGCTATATATTATATATATGATATAATGATAACAGCAGTGTGTACTGTACACCGTTATCTGTGTAGTTTTGATGTTGATGACGATGATGTGCACCTGCTAAGATGAGTTATGTTTAAAATATATGTCCTTGTTTTGGGTTTTTCCATATGGTTCGGTTCATCTTTTCAGACATGGTATGCTTTATTCCGAAAATATAGCATAAACCATGAACTCTGTAGCTCCAGCAACAAACATAGGTGTATCTTGAGCAATTACTTTTGAGAATCGAACAACGCTTAAAGTTTCAATAAAAGACCTTCGGAGAACAAGGAAAATGAATAACCCCATGGACACAGATGGACGAGGTAACAGTTTATTGTTGAGCAAACATTCCATTTAACTTTGAATATGTTACGCAAATTTGTGTAAAGTACCTCAATGTTATGTAACAACATGATACAGGATATTCATATCTAAAATTAAATTGAGAAGGGTGTGTTTTATCCCTTGATACACGTTATCATGTTTCTTCTTCTCTACAAACCAGTTACTTCTTGATATAAGTTTGTGGGGGTGTAGTTATATTGTGTATATTTATTATAATATACTTGTTAAGCTGTTATTCATTGTCTTAAGGTTGTTATTGATGATATCGTACCATCTTTTGCGTGATCTTTCTATTTCTTTGTACTCGTAATAGTTTTGTTTAGTGCGGTTCTCTGTGATAGACGTGGTTCTCATCTATGACGTGCACATTCTTCTTTTCCTTGACAAATGTAGTATACTACGTTTAGAAATGTGTGTTCATATATGTTTTTTTTTAAATCCAATGTTGCAGCTCTTGTTGAAAAATGTATTGAAAATGTGCGCGCATGTTACTACTATTCATATCCTTAACACATATTTGATTGCGTTAAGAAAAACATATTCTTGAAGCAGTTTCAATTATGAAGGTTACATACAAATGCTGAGGACTCCCAGGGAAAAAAAAATAGTTGTGCATCTTTTATTCACTGTTTACATTCAACAACTAAACCACGTTAAAACTGACATGGAAATGCAGTGTGTACAAAAATGTCGTGCTCTTGCTTGCTCTTGAAATCATCAATGAAGTGCAGTGTTGGAGTGTTGTTTCTCATGTATACATATACATCATCGCACCCTGAAACATTGTTTTCTGCAGAACCTACCACTGGTATCAGATTGATGTGCTAATATTAAACGCCAACTTATAATGTAAATCACAATGACTTTGAAGTGTACCTTCATGGCTATAACAAATAACATAAACATTGCATAAAAACTAATTTGCGAAATAGTTAAATCAGAAAAGAAATTTGAACTTTTTTAAGAAAAATCAATTTCTACAAAGCACAATATTTTCTCTACACATTCAACACAATAAAAACAATTCATGAATAATCATTATTGTTTGTACCAATTTATGCAGATCAGCTACCTGATAGAGAAGTGATCGATGACACAATGTCAATGAACAGATCAGACAGTATCAATGACATATGAGAAGCGGTTCACATTGATGATTTAACAAATATAAATATATTACATGAATCTAAATCTCTTTCCAAACTGAGGATGGAAGAAATTAAACCCGGATACATCTAAATTATGAAAACGTTATATCTTGTGAAAATTAACGATATAAAATATATCTACCGTTTCTGTTATTGACAAGGATAAAATATATTCTGGCCGAGTTTTCGAACGTAACACTCCATTCTCCACCGTCAGGATCAACGGCTGTTTGTGCACACGACTTGGCATTATAATCCCCATTAACGTCATCGTCAACGGCGTTACTTGACTGACATTTAGATAGATCAGTTTCGAAATTACTTGACTGCCATGTTTTCTGTCTGAGTGCTACGGAACGACCTGTGCAATAAACAAACATACATTGATATAATTATCATAAACTAGGAGGAGTGTATAGTGTGGATGCTTGAGTAGCACGTCATGGAAAGTAAAACTCATTTTTTTATATTTCATAAGAGTTATAATTATGTTTGGTTTTCATCTCCTCATGTTGCTCATGTATGTCTTCTCTTTCGACACAAGCACATACTTACAAACACACACACACACACACACACATACCTCTCTGACATATGGTAACGTGTTTCTCCGTTTAAACCATTTGACAGAACAATTTTCTAATCAAGAACATGTGACAATATATCTACACCACGCATCGCATTCATATCAATAGATTTTGAGCGACACATTGCATGCAGTTTCTATAAATAACTTTGAAGCATCAATCGTCGGCCTCTCCTTGTAACTGTAGAAACTGAATTCACCGAGAAGATCAGCACTCTGTTTAGATATCATTACAACAAGGCACATTTGACTATGTTTCATATTATTGATGCATTTAAAAAACCTCAATTACTGGACAATTACTTGATGATTTTTTACATAGCATTTGTCAGTCCCAAACAGTGCAAAACTAAGCGTATTAAAGAGCAATACCCTGTCCTCTGTCACTCGCATAACTTGAAAATCAACTGCTTTTCTATTATGAACACGATTGTTTCTCCCCATGCTACGTCAATTAAACCATATAAAACCTTGATAAATGTGAGGAGAGTATTGATTAAATGTAAAACAATCAAACTAAGCAAGACTGCCATGTGGGACAGCTTCAATGACAACAATTGGCAAATTCATTAAGGGGTCTCAGAACTCACTAAATGACATATTGTCTTTAAAATATCGATTTTCCAAATATGTTTTATTCTGTTAGTTTTATATCTCTAGAATCGAATTAAGTAAAAAAAAATTGAAATAAAAAAAAAAAAATATTTGAAAATGTGATTTTAAACAGCCCACCCTCTCGGAGATTTAACGTATTTTTAAGAGGTAATGTCTAGAAATACCGTTCTGTTGGTACTTAGTGATGGGGATCCCTATTCTATAAGACATATCGAATTATATATCATTGTAAAGTGCCAGTGTGAGAAAATTGTGAGAGTTCATCCAATTCTATGGAAGCTGAAGCTGCCAAGCTTATTTTGCCAGGTCAGTGAGAAAGAGACAACTTGTTTATTACCAGTTGCTCTGTGATGGAGATTTCAAAGCTTTTGTAGAGACAAATATATCTTTCAACGATGATATTCAAATTGCCAAAGTAGATTTTATCAATCGCATAGCTAAAAAACGTTATCTCATTAGTCTACGTCAATATTTGCCTATATTAAAAAAATAGTAGTTATCCCATGCTCCACATCAAAGAGCATGAAATATCTCAGAAGGAAGGTGGCACATATAATACAGGTGGATTTAACATATAACCATACGGGACGGATGTTCTGTGAATCATATAAGAGTTTTATGTGGAAATTATTTGTAAGTTAAAGATCTTTTCATATTTCACCAAAAATATTTTTAAATTGCAGTTTTCTCCCAATTGTGATTTTCACTAATTTAGGAAGTGTTCAGTAGGTTAATCTCAGTAACCATTCAAGATATCAATAAGACATTTGGTATACATATAGATCTATCAATACTGAGGGCAGTCAGATATAGAAATGCAAGTTTTGAGAAATATATTTTTAAACACAATATTTTTAGTAACCATAGGTTCCTATTTTTTTTGTAAAAATTGCATATGTCTTATTCGTTTCACTTCTATCTGCTTGTTATCTGTCCCATAACAATTTAAAGTTACTAGCTGCCTAGAACTACGGATTATGTAAGTATTTTAATTTAAAAAAAAGAATAATATGAACTAGTTGTGAGTAATTACCTACTTTACGGCACTGTTTATAATCCAACATGGCCGCCATTTCCATGGCAACCCAACAAGTAATTAATTTAAAAGTTATATAATATTTCGTACCAGACAGCCCCTAGTACTACCTGATAAACAATATCTCATTTGACTGAGAAATAAGGAAGTTAGCAACCGTTTGTCCTGTCTCCCCTTAATTGATCTGTTTATAAACGTATAAAATATTGATCGTGTTACAACACCAATAAATAATGACACCAACAATACAGATCAAACTAACATGTGACATTTTAACGGTTTTAAGATCAAAGCGCAACATGTAACTGTATTAACGCTCCCGATTATTTTTTCTATAAACCACAATAAGTTTATTTTTCTGAAATGTGAATAGGTAAAATCGAGGTCATAATTCGCATATAAAACGAGACTACAAAAACAAGAAGGACTTCTTTATGTTTTTTTTAATATCATGACAAATTCGTTAAGTGTGTTCTTAAGAAGTAAAAACGTACTACTATTATTTATGTTATATTTGTTACATTTTTCGCAATATGGAAGCAACCAGCTTGCCAAATTCCAAGTCCGTACGGTGTCCAAAGACCTTTAAACACGTTTAAAAGATTCGCAAACATTTTAATAGTACTTTGCATTTTATATATATATATATAAAGAACTCAGAATCAAGAAAACTGTCTAATACTACAAAAATAAAGAAAAATTGATGTATGTTGGACATAGACAATGACGCGAAGGGTTGGAGACAACCATGATAGCAGGAGGCATACCGACAAATAGGAGCCGGTGAAAAACACGCAGAAGATGAATTCAGGATATAACTGATGGTTTGTATTTTACGGATGCTGAAGCGGGACACCTGTTCTATGGGAGAGAGCAATTCTGAAGGACTGGTGGTGTGGCAAAGTTCTTTTCAGGACAAGCTATTTGATAATATATATATATATATATATATATAATATAATATGTGTATATATATAATGATAATATATAGATATATATATATGATATGCCTCATATAACAAATACTACATGTATTGTATATATATATATATGATATGCCTCATATAACAAATACTAACATGTATTGGTCGGAAAACAATATATATCTATATGATATGCCTCATATAAGAAATACTACATGTATTGGTCGGAAAACAATATATATCTATATATGATATGCCTCATATAAGAAATACTACATGTATTGGTCGGAAAACAATATATATCTATATATGATATGCCTCATATAAGAAATACTACATGTATTGGTCGGAAAACAATATACGCGTATTTGAAATAGGGAAATCAACCGGAGCAAAACTATAGCAACGCTTTTCTCATTGTCAACAAAGGAAGAACACTTCAGACTGAAATTTAACGATGATATCGTTCCCCGTTCCCATACTCCAACCTTTTTGGGAGTTAAGCTCGACAGTCGTCTGACATGGAAACATCACATAATGGAAACAAACAGAAAGGCTATGAGGAAACAAAGTGTGATGCGGAAGCTGGCTGGAACTACCTGGGGAGCTGATATTCGAATCCTGAGTCAGGTGTACACTGGTGCAGTTAGACCGACCCTCGAATATGCATCATCGACATGGATATCAGCAGCCCATTCAAACAAATCGATACTGGAAAAAACACAAAACAGGTGTCTGCGTACTATTTTGGGAGCCATGAAATCTACACCAATTGTAGAAATGGAAAAGGCAGCCAACATCCAGCCCTTGGAAGACAGAAGAAGGAGAAAAGTGATTCTACAGACTGAAAGGATCAAAGAATGCCTCACCATCCACTGCATGAAAAAATGGCGACTAGAACAAAGAACAGACTAAAGCGCACAAGTCTAAACCACAAAGCAAAAGAAATAGGAAAGTCATACTTGGAACTACTAAATCATAATTCCATACCTGAAGAATTGCTTTTTGATCACTGGGAACC